>CM031374.1:47064596-47317038 GCA_018208015.1 Medicago ruthenica
TGTTATTTTTTTCTAGTATTTTCTTATCCTACCTATGTTAGCCATTTTCTTCGTTGTGACTTTGCTTATCGTCAATCTTGTAGTGTAATTGTATTGAAGGTCCATTCTTGTCAAAACATGACACCATACGAGGATAAAAGGATGTGAAAAGAATGGAAGATAATCAAGAAAGGTTGAAGATAATGGAGCAACATCACTAAGGGATACTTAGATTATTTTTAGGGAATTTTAATTCTGCTATAGTTGTTTTGAATGTTTAGTCACTAGTGTTTTTGGTTTGTGAATGTTTTAACTATGCATTTTTATCCATTGTTTTAATTAAGTTGATGCATGGATCAAGTTGTTACTCTTTGATGAATTATATGAATGAGATTTAGTCATTTATAGTTATATATTTTTGCAATTTAAGTATTTGATAATATATTAGTTAAATTGGCTTAAAAACAGACTATAATTAAAAAAAATTAAAACATTCATTTGCAACTGTTTGGAACCGTCGCAAGTCCCTTCCTTTGCGACTGTTGGGAACCGTCGCAAGTCCCTTCAAAACCATGTGAATGCTCTTCCTTTGCGACTGTTCCTAACAGTCGCAATAGCCTTTGCGACTGTTGGTGCGACTGTTGGTTGAACAGTCGCAAAATACCCTTTGCGACCCCAATTTCTATGTCTGTTGGGGAACAGTCGCAAAGGGATATCTGCGACCCTTCTAACAGTCGCAATCCATGATTTCAGAAGTCGCAAAATGCCTTTTTTCTTGTAGTGTGTATTCGAAGTTGGAGGAAGAGCTTGCAGAGCACTTGAGGATTGTATTGCAGACCTTGAAGGAAAAGAAGTTGTATGATAAGATGTCGAAGTGTGAGTTTTGGTTTAAAGAAGTGAGTTTCCTCGGTCATGTGATATCTAGAGGTGGAATTGCGGTTGATCCGTCTAAGGTTGAAGCGGTGTTGCATTGGGAGACTCCTAAGTCAGTTACTGAGATCAAAAGCTTTTTGGGTTTGGCTGGTTATTACAGAGGGTTCATAGAAGGTTTTTTGAAGTTGTCTCTACCTTTGACGCAGTTAACTCGGAAGGGTCAGACATTTGTTTGCGATGCTAAGTGCGAAGAAAGTTTCCAAGAGCTGAAGAAGAGGTTAACATCAGCGCTAGTTTTGATTTTGCTGAATGTAAATGAGTCTTTTGTGGTGTATTGTGATTCATCTAAGATGGGATTGGGCGGAGTGCTTATGCAGAATGGACAAGTTGTAACGTATGCTTCAAGGCAGTTGAAGGTACATGAGAGGAATTTTCAACCCTTGATTTGGAATTGGCAGCAGTTGTGTTTGTGCTTGAGATTTGGAGGCACTATTTGTTTGGTTCGAAGTTTGAGGTTTTCAGCGATCACAAGATTTTGAAGTATTTGTTTGATCAGAAGGAGTTGAATATGAGGCTGAGGAGGTGGATGGAATTTCTGAAGGATTATGATTTTGAGTTGAACTATCATCCAGGTAAGGTTAATGTGGTAGCAGATGCGTTGAGTCGGAAGTCTTTGCATATGGTCAGCACTTATGGTGAAGGAATTGGAGCTAGTGGAGCAGTTCAAAGATTTAAGCTTGGTGTGTTAGTCGACGCCGAATGGTGTGAAGTTGGGAATGTTGAAGTTGACAAGTAATATTCAGGAGGAAATCAAAGAATGTCAGAAAGCGGACTTGGAACTAGTGGATCGTTTAGTGTTGATTAATCAAGGTAAGGAGGAAGACTTTAGAATGGATAAGAACGGAGTTATGAGGTTTCGTGATCGAGTTTGTGTACCAGATGTGCCTGAATTTAAGAGGAGGATCTTGGAGGAAGGTCACAGGAGTAGTTTGAGTATTCATCCCGGAGTGACGAAGATGTATCAGGATCTTAAGAAGTTGTTTTGGTGGCCAGGAATGAAGAAGGATATCGTAGAGTTTGTGTATGCTTGTTTGGTTTGTCAGAAGTCTAAGATTGAGCATCAGAAGCCGTATGGAGTGATGCAACCGTTCTTTGTTCCAGAATGAAAGTGGGATAGTATTTCGGTGGATTTTTTAAGTGGTTTACCGAAGATTGTGAAGGGAAGTAATTCGATTTGGATGATTGTTGATAGGTTGATGAAGTCAACACATTTTATTCCTTTCAAGACTGGTATGTCTTTAGCAAAGTTGGCGGAGATCTACATTGAGCAGGTCATCAGGTTGCATGGTATTCCATCTAGCATTGTGTCGGATAGAGATCTGAGGTTCACATCGAAGTTTTGGGAGAATTTACAAGAAGCTTTGGGAACGAAGTTGAGGTTGAGTTCTACTTACCATCCTCAAACTGACGGTCAGACGGAGAGGACCATCCGGTCCTTAGAAGATTCGTTGAGGGCGTGTGTTTTGGAACAAGGAGTGAGTTAGAGTGATGTTTACTGTTGATTGAGTTCACTTACAACAACAGTTTTCATTCGAGTATTGGTACGACACCTTTTGAAGCATTTATGGAAGGAGGTGTAGGATGCCTTTGTGTTGGCATGAGAGATGCTTGGACCAGAAGTTGTTCAGCAAACTACTGAGAAGGTTAAGATGATTCAGGAGAAGATGAAAGCATCGCAGAGTAGACAGAAGAGTTACCATGATAAGAGAAGGAAGGATATTGAGTTTCAGACCAGAAATCATGTGTTCATGAGAGTTAACCCGATGACCGGTGTTGGTCGTGCTTTGAACTCTAAGAAGTTGACACCATGTTTTATTGGTCCGTATCACATTATAGAGAGGGTAGGAGAGGTGGCTTATCGAATTGTGTTACCGTCGTCGTTGTCGAATCTTCATAGTGTGTTTCATGTGTCACAACTTCGGAGGTATGTTTACCACCCTTCGCATGTGATTCAGTTGGATGACTTGCAAGTAAAGGATAACTTGACTGTTGAGACTGTGCCGTTGGGAAATTAAGAGCAAGAAGTTAAGAGGTTGAGGGGAAGGAAATTGTCTTGGTGAAAGTGATTTGGGGAGGATCTACCGGAGAGAGCATAACTTGGGAGTTAGAGAGTTGAATGAAGGAATCATATCCGGAGTTGTCTCCTTCAGGTAATTTTCGACGACAAAAATTCTTTAAGTCGGGGAGAGTTGTAACATCCCGATTTTTATTATTATTTTATTAATATTATTTTTATGTGATATTATTAATATTAGTATTATTTAGAAGTTAAATCCATGATGTTATGAAGTTAAATCGATGAATTGTTTGTGTTGTTGAGTTTTTGAGTTTATGATGAAATGAGTGAAAATCACGAGAATCCATGTTGAATTGGTGTTTTTTATGTGTAATAAGTGTTCAATAAAAGTGTAATAAGTATGGGTAATGTTCGTACAACAATTTTAGGTTGAATGGGATCGAAAATGGGATTTTTGAGGTGTTTTGAAGGTCTTCCCGAGAGGGAAAACCCATTTTCTGGGTGACCAGGAAACATGGGCTCACTAAGTGACACCCCTGGCTCACTAAGCGACCAGTGCATTAACATCAAATGGTGTTCTACGCATTTTGGTCCTTGGGGGATGTTTCCGGGCTTTCCTTTGGTGTTGTTTTGCTGCTGTTTTGATAATTTAATGATGGGTAATGATCGCTTGCAATGAAATAATTATATTGAGTTGTTTTGAGACGAAATTGGTTGATTATGAAACTTGGAAATGGACATGATTTGTTAAAATGAACTAGTGCATTAAAATGAATAACTTTTGAAATGTTTTGATTTCATAATGGTGTTTGAAACTAAGGTGATGTTGGATATATGAATAGTATGTATGAAGGATGAGTATGTATAAGTATGTAAACTTGGTAAATGTGAATATGGTAAATCTAAAGAAGAAGCAACTTGATGAATTGTTTGATGATGAGCATTTTATGACGATAATGAATTATTTGACCAAGTGTAATTCGTGAATTGTTTAATGATGTTGATATGATGATGGTGGTATAACGATGGTGAATATATGATATAACGATGTTGCCTTGATATAATGATATTGATATAATGATGGTGATATAACGATGATGAATATATGATATAACAATATTGATTTGATATGATGATGTTGATATGATGATGGTGATATAACGATGGTGAATATATGATACGAAGATGTTGTTGATGTTTAACTGTTAAGTCTTATGAATGATGTGCGTTGTCGAGTCAAGATGAGATGTTCATTCATTTATGGTCAGTTCGATTTAACGATGGTGAAAAACGATGATATGACGATGGTGGGATAAATTAGTAACATACCTCTGATATCCAAAAACGGTACCACATGCATATAAAGTCAAGTCAGGAACATTGTATGCATAATGATGAGTTTATGTGAAGATGTTTGAATTGATTATGTGCATCTATGTGGAAAATGTGTGATTTGACGATGGTGATGATGTGTGAATGTCATATATTCAACTTGATGATTATTTGCTGACATTGATTTCTTGTTTATATTCTTGTGATAATGATTTGAAGTTTGTTATACCTATATGTACATATGGATGTGAATGGATGAGACTCTGCCTGATTATGTTGAATATATATGTATATTTGATGTGTTGAATCTCCTTGAAGCTATACATGTGTTCATATCTTTCCATGTGTTGAATATTTCTCACCCTTTTTGTGGGTTTTCACGTACGCCCTTGTGGTGTAGACTTGCAGGTCTAGGAAGATTAGTTGATGTGAGTTTTCTGAAGACGGCTTTGTAGCCTACTCGTTCTTTACCGCTTTCTTTTGGAGTATAGCATAGTATTGCTCTGATTTGGAATGTTGAGATTTATTTTATGTCTTCCAGACTTATTTATAGAACATTTGAGTTCTCTTATTGATGTACTTCTGAAATTTGGTGTTAACCTCATGTTGAGATTAATCCGCTGCAACTTGATGTTATATGATGGAGTTTGGTTTTGTTTTGATTGATGAAGAGTAACATCTTGAAATGTTTTATGTTATTTTTGTTGCATTATTATTTAAAAATATTATGCGGGTTTAAGGGTGTTATAAAACAACCCTGTGATAATGGTAATTATGGAAGTGACATAACTAATGTTCAGTGAAAACCTATCTGAATCAGGAAGTAACTAAGATAACAGTGTAACCACACAAATTAGGGACAAAGTAGTAACAACGGTAAACGAGTTAAGGAACTAGCATAATAATTTTACTTTTCTTACATCCTTGGTAAGGTAGACGAGATAGGGCTGCTCGTTTGTAGAACTACCAAGAGGGAGAGTATGTTGAAGAACTTCCATGATTTATAGACGAGGGAGAATCTGTTTCGATCTAAAGAATATTGGAGTTTGATAGAACAAGGAATCACAGTGGCACCTCTAAACGCAACTGCAAACAATTGAAAGCTGTAGGAGGAAGCAAGATCAAAGACCTCAAGGTGAAGAATTATCTCTATCAATCTATTGATAGATCAATTCTGGAAACAATTCTGGTTCACAACACATCAAAGGATATTTGGACTCCATGAAAAGGAAGTATCAAGGTTCTACAAAGGTTAAACGTGCTCAACTTCAAGCATTGAGATCTGAATTTGAAGCTTTGGCCATGAAAGAAGGAGAATCAGTGAATGATTACTTTGCAAGAACCTTGGCAATTGCAAACAAGATGTCTGCACATGGAGAAAGAAAGGAAGAAATAGTTGTAGTAGAGAAGAATCTTAGGTCCATGACTTCAAGATTCAACTATGTTTTATGCTCCATAGAAGAATCCAATGATGTCACCACTCTATCCATTGATGAACTGCAAATCAGCTTGCTAGTTCAAGAAGCAAGAATGACACTTCATAAGAAAAAAGAAGAAGAACAAGTCTTGAAAGTGTCAAACTCTGGAAGAGGGTGTTTTGTTCGTGTTAGAGGATGAATTGGAGCAAGGGAAGGGGAAGAGGAAGACAAAGCAAAGAGATGGTGGAGTGCTATAAGTGTCACAAACTGGGACACTATCAGAATGAGTGTCCCACTTGGAAAGAAAATGCAAATTATGCAGAGTTTGATGATCAAGAAGAACTGTTACTTATGGCTCAAGAAACTACAAACACCAGCACAAAAGATGAGGTGTGGTTCTTAGATTCAGGTTGCAGCAATCATATGATAGGTAACAAGTAGTGGTTGTTTGATTTTGATGCTCAATTTCGTGAATCAGTGAAACTTGGTGATGATTCAAAGATGTCAGTCATGGGAAAAGGAAATTTGAAGATGTGCATAGGTGGAATAATACAAGTTATCACTGATGTGTATTATCTTCCAGAATTGAGGAACAACTTGCTGATTATAGAGCAACTACAATAGAAGAATCTAACTATAGCTGCAAAGTCTATCTTGAAAGTAAAGGCTTGATCATGTCTACTCAGATGCCTTATAACAAGATGTATGTGATATATGCACCTGCTATGATTCCTATGTGCCTGAAAGCTGCAAGCACAAGTGACACAAAGCTATGGCACTACAGATATGCTCATCTAAGCTTCAAAGGTTTGAATACACTTGCTAATAAAGAAATGGTCAAAGGATTGCCTATCTTGCAAGAAACTGAAGAAGTATGTGTTGATTGTGTGATAGGAAAACAACATAGAGATTCAATTCCAAAGACTGCAAATTGGAGAGCTACTGAGAAGCTTCAACTTGTCCATTCAGATATATGTGAACCTATTAATCCTACTTCAAATGGTGGAAGCATGTATTTCATAACTTTTACTGATGATTTCAATAGGAAAACATGGACATATCCTTTGATAGAGAAATCCAATGCATTTGAAATTTTTAGAAGATTCAAAGCATTAGCTGAGAAAGAATCAAAGTGTTAGATTCAGTGTTTGAGAACTGATAGAGGGGGAAAGTTTACTTCAAATGATTTCAATGAATTTTGCACAAAAAAATGGAACTAAGAGGCAACTGATGTTGCTTATACTTCACAACAAAATGAAGTGTCTGAGAGGAAAAATAAAACTCTGATGAATATGGTTAGAAGTATGCTAACTTGCAGGAATATTCCTAAGAAGTTTTGGCCTGAAACTGTTATATGAGCCACATTTGTTCTAAATAGAAGCCCCACTTTGTTAGTTAAAGATGTCACTCCAGAGGAAGCAGGGAGCAATATCAAGCCTGTAGTACATTACTTTAAAGTGTTTGGATGTCTAACATATGCACATGTTGCTGATGTTCAGAGGAAGAAGCTTGACCCTAAAGGAATATCAAGTGTATTCATCTAGGTGTGAGTGAAGAATCTAAAGCATACAAGCTATATGATCCTATAAACAAGAAGATTATAGTTAGCAGAGATGTGATGTTTGATGAATCAAAGAGTTGGGATTGGAATGATAAGATACAAACAAAGCAAGTTCATCATGAAGAAGACACTGATGAAGAGAAACTCACTGCAAGTGATATTGAAGTCTTAGATGAAGAAGAGGAAACAATGATAAGATTAATGATGTTCAGGAAGATACTTTAGAAGGGAGTGAAAGTGATCATCAAAAGGTAGCCTCAAGAGCAAGGAAACCACCAGTTTGGATCAAAGACTATGTAACAAACCTTGATGAAGTAGAAGATAGTGAATCGCATAATCTAGCTGTGTATAGCACTGAAAATGATCCAGCCACTTATGACGAAGTTGCAAAGCATGATGTATCGAGAAAAGCTATGGATCAAGAAATTGAGTCCATTGAGAAGAATAACACCTGGGATTTAACTGATTTACCCAATGGGAGTAAGAAGATTGGTGTGAAATGGATTTTTAAAACTAAGTACAATGAAGCTGGGAAGATAGAAAAGCACAAAGCATGATTGGTGGCTAAGGGGGTACAATCAGCAATATGGTGTGGATTACAAAGAAGTTTTTGCACCAGTAGCCAGGTGGGACACTATCAGAACTCTCTTAGCTTTAGCAGCTTGTAAAGGTTGGGTTATGTATCCACTTGATGTAAAAAGTGCATTTTTACATGGTGAATTGGCTGAAGATGTCTATTTTGATCAGCCACTTGGTTATCAGAAAGAGGATAAGAGCAAAGTGTATAAACTGAAGAAAGCCTTGTATGGTCTAAGGCATGCACCTAGATCATGGTACAACAAGATTGAAGCTTACTTCAATCAAGAGTTGTTTGATAAATGTCCTCATGAGCATACCTTGTTTGCCAAGCAAAGCAAAGAAGGAAAAATTATGATAGTAAGCTTGTATGTTGATGATTTGATATACACTGGTAATGATGAAGATTTGTTTGAAAGGTTCAAAAGCTTTATGAAAAGCAAGTTTGGTATGTCTGATCTTGGTAAGATGAGATACTTTTTGGGAGTTGAAATTAAGCAATATGCTAATGGAATTTTCATATATCAGCAAAAATATGCTCAAGACATACTGATAAGGTTTGGAATGGAGAATTGTAATAAGGTTTGCACACATATTTTTCCTGGTAACAAGCTTGTCAAAGATGAAAAAGAAAAAAGTGTGAATGTGACTGAATTAAGGCAAATGATTGAATGTCTAATGTACCTATTAACTACTAGGCCTGATCTTGCATTTTCTGTTTGTCTAGTTGCAAGATATATGGAGAGGCCCACTGAGATTCATTTAGCTACTGCAAAAAGGATCTTGAGGTATCTCAAGGGAACTATGAGCCTTGGAATCTTGTATAAGAAGTTGAATGATGTTGGTGTTGAGTTACAAGGCTGGTCAGATTCAGATTATGCTGGTGACCTTGATGACATGAATAGTACATCTGGTTATGTTTGTGTATGGCTTATGTTCTATTTCCTGGTCTTATAAGACACAAGCCATAGTCACATTGTCCACCACTGAAGCAGAATATGTTGCTGCCGCCTCTTGTGCATGTCAGGGGAGTTTGGATCAGGAAAATTCTTAAGCAACTTGGTCAAGAGCAAAAGAAAGGAACATTGATGCTTTGTGATAATAGTTCTTCAATCAAGCTGTCTAAGAATCCAGTGATGCATGGCAGATGCAATCAAATTCAAGTTGTGGATATAGAGTATTGCAGCACACAAGAAAAGCTTGCAGACATTATGACTAAAGCACTGAAACTTGATACTTTTTGTAAGCTTAGAAGCAAGTTAGGCTTAATTGATCTGTCTGATATAGAGTAACTACTCTATTTTGTTTGATTTATCTGTTTTTAGCTTTTGTTGGATAAACTGAACTTGTTATGTTTGGAGGTTCAATTTAGGAGAGGCTATGTTGAGTTAGTTTAGTTAGTTTGGCAGTTTTAGAGTTTGTTAAGAGTGGTTACTTGCTTTCTAAGTAAACCAACCTCTATTGTAATTGAAACCTATATAAGGCATAGCCTTAGTTCATTGAAACTAATGAGAATACACATTTTACTCACATGAAGAAGCGACTACTTGTTGCACAGAGAACATTTCGTAGTAAAAGGAAATTTCCTGATGTTGTATCCTTGTATTGGTTGGAGGTACATATGACAATGGTGTTAATTTGTTGAAAAATTCTCGATGAAGAGAGATTGTTGAGACTTGTGACATATAGTTGTTGGAATGACAAGAGTTAAAGCCTACTTAAGTCGTGAGGAGATTAATCGCTGGATGAAAAAAGTTTGCTTGTGTTTGTGGATAGGCCAAGCCCTCTTTATAAAGGGAAATCATCCCTAATTGAAAAAAAAAAAGAAGCAAGAATCCTATAACAAAAACTCCCTTTAAATATAAACAAAAAGTGAAATGTATATAATATTCAATTTAGATAAAAAAAAATACATTTAAATTGTTGCTAATATTTAAAACCGAAAGTGGTGTAGCACATTAGCCATGTGCCAAAGTAGATAACATGCTAAATATAAGAAGAAGAAAAATGTTCCGATGATAGACAATTGCACAAAAAACTTTCTTCATTTTCTTTATAAACTTGGTAGTTTTTCCCTCAACTAAATTAGCTAGCCAAGATATATTTTGTTAGTAATTTAGTATGGTTTTCCCACTATGATGTTTGGTTGACGCTTGTTGTTCCTAGTACTACTAAGAAGACTTTGTGTACCCCATTATTTACATAATGGAAGGTTATGGTTAGACCAGTTTCAATGGCTTTTATAATATCTCACAATAAGATCTCCAGCGTTAAAAATTGAGGGTCTTATTTATAGTTTTTTTCCTTCTAATTTATTGCTATTATTATTGGTGTTGTTTGTACTTGATAATTTTTTCTGTCCATATTCCACAAGAATTAAAGCAATTAACTCAAGGTTGATGGTATGCCAATAACCACGATTGACCTCCAAATTAATCATATGCACTAATCTCTCTAATTTGAAGATGGTATGATGATAAACCTATCCAAGATCTATTGAGCAATAGTAGTCATTCAAAATATAGTCTAGATGTAAAATTTTAGGTGTGGAGAATGTTGAGAGTCTACACATTAAGATATGAACTAAAAATGTTTTTACCTTGTTTTTGTATCAATTCCAGACAAATCGTGTTAATTTTTTTTCAACACTTGAAACTTTAATAATTTGAGAATAAAATAAAATGTAACTTTCAAGTTGTGGACATTTAACATAATCAGATCCCTAATCAGTCAATATCCTCCTGCATTGAAAATCAACGTCTATCTTTTTTTTTTTTTCAACTACCACAACAATAATGCATAACAATAAAACAACAAAAAAGACATAACAAAATTGTATGGTTAATTGCTTTCATACTTAAAACATCATCTATCTAATTCTCTCTTGTCTCATAGTCATTCCACATTGTAAACAAATCAGCAGTAGTTGACGTCTGCATGTTCTCTCCTGCAGCCGACCAGCCGCCAAAACCACCTCCATCAGCTTGCATGTCATAATCAACCTTAACCGGCACAAATTCCTCCACAGCATTATTACCAATTAACCCTCCACTATTACTATAAACCCCACTAGAACCACCAATACTATTACCACCATTATTTCCCATCACAGAAGATGAAGAAGAAGATCCTATATTATTCATCTGAAACAAACCCGGATGATTCTGATAATAACCATTGTAGAACGAACCTATGTTACTATTGTGAGATGTTTGTTGGTTCTGTTGTTGGCACAATTCAAGCTGTGTTTGAAAATAACCACCACCTTGGTGTTGAGAGAATTGAGACATGTTTTCATGGTTGTTTTGTAAGGTTAGCAATGGTTGAGGTTGTTCAAATTGGTGATGATATTGCATGATAGGGTAAGGTTGAAGCCTGCTGCTACTAGTGCTTGAGGTTCCATATTGGAAAGATGATGAGCTGAGTGCAAGCATTTCTTCGCGTTTTCTCGAAGTTTCTAGAGCTTGTGCTTCTTTTAGTCTTTTGGCAGCTCCTCCTCCGATTGGCAGTGTGTTGCTTTCGAGAATTGCCTTCACGTCGTAACGAGTCATGTCAAAGTTTGTTACGGCGTTGAGTCCTCTGAATTTTATTGCTGCTATGTCGTATGCTTCTGCAGCCTCTTCTTCAGTGCCTGTGATAATTTAGTGACCAATAATAAAATTAAAAAGTAAGTTGAATTCCAATATTGTGTGAGGTTGAGATGATGATTTAATTTGTATGTAGTTTATCGTAAACCTATTTTACACATGCATCAAGTATATTTTATCATTTAGATATTTTTTTGAACAAATTGACAAAATGATATCATTGTGTCATTTTATTACATACTCTTTGCCTCTTAAATATAAGCAAAAATAGGTCAACAAAAGTTAATGTATTCGGTCTAAATTTTGAACCAAATACATCAACATTTGTTGACATGATTTTACTTATAATTTGGGATTGAGAAAGTACATGTACTAGAAAAATGTTTCACATTGTTGGTGCATAGAAATTAAATTTTTGTTTATAATAATTTTGCTTACTGAAAGTTCCTAAGTACAGATCTTTGTTTCCTGCAACTCGGCCAATCCTCGCTTGCCATCTTCCATGTTGGTGATGCCTGAAGATCATCAAAGAATAAAAACAATATTAATTATATTAGCAAAAGCACAGAGAAACAAAATCAAATGAAATTAGAGGTATAAAATTAAGAAAAATTAATGTTATCCAATATTACACCTTGTAACTCCACGGTACATTGATGCACCCCTTGAGAAACCGCTGCTTTTCCTGCAATTTAATAAACAATACTGATAAGTTCATATCCTAGAAAAGCTTTACTTTGAAGATTGATTCTTCTTACTACCATATATTAATGGAATTAGAAAAGCATAAATTAATGACCTTCTAATAGAGGCAACAAATTCTTGTCTTGTCATGTGCTTCATTTCATCTATTTCCTTCTCGTAGTTGCTAACCTATAAATCAAAATGTAATCAATAAGTCAAAGTTTTTGAATTAGAGCATTAGAAGTGTATAGTTGAAAAATAGACTTACTGGAAAGTTAGTTGTGGTGGATGTCCCCCAGTACTTAAGTGCAGCTAAATCATAAGACCTAGCAGCTTTCTCTTCTTTATCATATCCACCTGCCATTAAATTCAAACAAACAAATCTGAACTTTGTGTCACTAGCAAAAAAAGAAAAAGAAGAGATTGAACATATCTTAAATAGAGACACTTACCCAAATACACTGAAGAAAATTAAAGTTGAGAAGAAACAGAAGCAAAACATGACAAGAGAATTATGTTAGTATAATATTAGCTAAAATAAAACTTCAAAATCAATAACTAGTCTAATGAATTAAAAACAAAAAGCAAAACCCTAAAAGCATGTTTTAAAATGTGGTCAGCAACCACAGTATAAAAGATTTTGATGTCTTCGCAACCTCATCACAACCACAAATTCGACTCAATCATATTTAAGCACAATATAATGATTTGCAGCGTAATCGCAACTGTAATTATAAACCATGCTGAAGAGTTTCTAATTTGAAGTTTTAAGTTTACCTTGACGGCCTTTTCTTGATTGTCCTTCCCTTCTACAACTATTATCCCAAAGGTGGGCTTCATACCTTCCAGTCCATCTATGTCTACATATATATAAATATATATTTTATGCACATTAGAGAAGAAAAATAAAAGCATGCAAAAATTAAATAGATTAAAAGACAAATAGAGTGTAAATATCCCTACTTTGTTACACCACGATATATTGAAGTTCTTTGTCCAAATGTCTCTGAAGTTCTTTTAGGAACTGCAACTTCAACAGTGTTTGTACTATTGTCACCACTAGTTTCACATGTTGAATCTTTACCACTTCCCATGGATAGTGTCAAAGACTGCAAATTACTATTACTAGCCTTTTCTTGATACTCATTGGTGCATGTTGTAACCATTTGGTTTTGCATTGGCATGAGACTGTTGTTATTTGCAAACAGATAATCTGAATCATTTGATTGAATTTCATTGGGTGCAGCAAGATCTGAGTGATTTTCAGACTTGCATACACCTAGAAAATCCGCAACCTTTGGAACTTCATTGCTGCTGTGTGTGCTCATCAGATTCCAATCTGTTCAATTCAAATACCACAAACATAAGTTTATGATAAAATAAAAAACACAAACAAAATTTTTTTTGTCATAACCGTCAGGTGTTCAGGAGAAAGGGGTCATGTTAGTTAATTCTGAGTTCGGTCAGAAGCTAAGTAAAATATTACAAATGATTGTGACAGCCTTATAGTGAGTATTCAAACTTAGATGGACTATACCATGATTTTGGAAAGGGTTTTCCATGTTGTCATTGACTAATCCAAGAGGAAAGTGATGATATTGAGTTCCTTGAATATCATTAGAAGGTAAGGAAGAATGAGAAGGTGAGAGAGGGAATGAAAGCCAGTTATTGTTCATTGAATCTTTGTTTTTTTTTTCTAACTTAACTTCACTTTTTCAAATCAAAGAAGACCTGCATAAAATGAAATTAGATGGACCATAGTGTTAGATAATTTGTAATAGGTGAATACAATAAAGAAAAAAAAAGGGAAAATAGAACAGGTTTACCAAGGTCTAGCAATGGTTTAAAATGAACTTTGAAGCTTAGTTATCCAAGAGAGACAAAGAAGAAGCTACTATAAGTATTTTAGTACTCTGACTCAATTCAAACAATTTTCAACACTAGAAATAAAAAAAGAAGTGAAAATGTATATACAATGATTATTAAATAAATAATATCTAGTACTATATGTATAGAATATTATTGGGGACACGAGTGTGTTACTAAACTAAAGACTGAAATTCAAATCCCTCAGTCATGGACAGACACAATGTACAACTGAAAATATACAATCCCATGCTTCCTTTCTTTGTCTCTCTCTCTACCACTTGGTTAATTTATTGGAACTCTCTACCTCGTTTTGTGAAAAATATGACACCTGAAAGCCCGGCATTCCCACACACTACAATCTACGACTCTACGTAAAGTTTGAATACCTTGTTAATGAATTAAAATGTTAATAGAGGAAGGATAAAATGTTTATAAAGTAAGATGGGGTAAAATCCAATTTATATACACCTTTTTGGACCATTTAATCGTCAAGTTTTGACCAACTCACAAGTGCTTCTCTAAAGAGATTAATCCAGTTGGAGTTGAATATGAAACAGAAAGCACACATGAGGTAGTCAATGGACCTCCCAAGTTTTAACTACTAATGGCTGTAGCAACTTTTTTTTATCAGGATGAATCAAATTTGGTATTTCCGAGGTTTACAACATTCACACACACTATACATCAACCACTTGAGTTGTAAATATTGATGGTCGGAAACACTACTAAGGATCTGTTTGGTAAAACAAAGTAGATAGGTTAGTTGGTAGTGGATGAATTTACAATGGTAACTGATAAGTTAGTTATATAGCAAATAAGCTAGTCGGTTGAGTATGTATTTTTTGGTAAAATTAACCGCTAAACTTATTGATAAATACAAAATGACATGAAAAAATAATTTTAATTAACATTTATTAAATTTTAATTAATATTACAAAGGTAAAATTGAGAGGAAAAAAATATAACTTGAAATTACATGAAAATAGTTTAACAAAACACTATATAAGCTACTAAAATACTATAAGCTCATTAGACAAAATTGTTATCATATAAGTCTATTTTGATCATTTGAGCTTATAAATTATGGTTTTGTCAAACAAAGCCGACTTTTTTAATGCAAAAATGAATATTAGACTGAAAGAAATACAAATAGTACTTGATTCTCCACAACCTAATTTAATAGGGCTTATGCTAAATAATTCATACTAAAAAAAATGAAAATGAAGACTTGAAATGGAATAGAATTGGATTATAAGCAAGAAGATCTCCAATTTGGTATATAAATTTAACAAACACAAGACACAATATATTGATCTTCGAGTCATGCATGTGTTAACGATGCATGAATACCGTCATGAAGTATTATATGAGAAAAATCCGACATATTAAAAATTAAAAGGACGGGAGGAATGAGTGAAAATTACTTCTGTTTCAATATGAGAGCAAACTATATCCAATATAAATATTACACCAACGTGATTCAATGGAACAGTAAATAATTAAAAATTTATAGGGTTAAGTTTGTTGACCATCTACTTGGTTTCCTCACCGTCAAAGACTCAAAAGGCCACATTAGCTACCTTAAAATTTGTTTATGATTAGATTAGATTCAACTTAGCCCGCTAACATTTCTAACATCAAACTATTATTCTCCTTGTCTCATATAAAGTGTGTTTAAATTTATACATATTTCTTAAAAAAATTGTCGAATGTACTAACTTTTATAAACTAAAATGCACTTATAATAATTTTTTATTATAATAGCAATTAAGAGAATTGAATTAGAATAAGTAAGGATCCAAGTGAACAAAAAAGTATTCCAACTGTAGAACACCGTAAGCTTGTATTCCAAATTCCTAATGTATACATTGACAAGGTCCATTTTTTTTTAACGCAGACAAAGTGACAACCATTATTATAAACTCACACACTTAAATGAAAGATTCCATATTTAAACTCAAAACATTATGGAAATTATTCAGCCTAACAATGTCCACATTCGTGCTAAGGTTATTGCCAAGGTTCATTTTATAAGAGTACATATTGAATGGACAGATAGAAAAATCTTGTTAAAAAGATATTTTTAACCATCATCTGTCCATAGTGACTCGCACTTGGTTTTCTTGACTAAATGCATCTTCCTTTATTGGAGCTAAATCAATGATGATAGAACATGGAAGAAATCTACTATTTTATGGAATGTCTATGTTATTGCTCAATAATTTATAAAATTTTGAACGTGTAGAGATAGGGAACAAATTAGGTTAACAGCTAGCCAATGCTTGGATCTCGTAACACCAGGCAATTTGCAGCACCACGTGCACGCACACACCTTTTGTGAACAAGTTTTTGGCAAGTGACTAAACTGTAAATTTGATATTAGTTACAATGGGTTGAACAAATAAAATAACAGTGGCATGTGATTTTGTTGATGTTATGAAGTGTAATTTTAGCAAAACTACGGTGATGAATCTATATTTTGTTAGACTCACAGTGACATCAAACAAGTGATAGTGCGATTATTATGATGCAATAGTAGACCTCATGGACTAGATGTCACAATATGTTTCATATATCTTGTTAAAATAACATTAAAATTAAAATGTGTTGCTATCTCAAATAACATTAAGATTAAATTCATATGTCTTGACAAACATTTATCCTTATCGTTTTGTTTTTACTCATTTGACATAAATCTTTTCAATTAAGCCTTTTAACTGTGATTTGAAAACAGGAACCGCGCTAATAAGTGATTAAAATTTAGAAAAGTTGGACTAACCCAATGAGATGAATCATTACAAGAATCTAAACAAAAAGACTACTAATAGTATACTACTACTACTATAACAATTTTATAACATACCAACAATGAAAATTGACACTAGAAGTACATAAATAAACTATTTCAAATACCTTCCAAATTTTAGTTGATAATGCACAAAATGTTGTCACCAAATTCCACGTCTCTCATTGTCTTCTACTTCACTTTCCAGTATCTACCTCTATATGCAGCTAGAACAACATCAACACAACAAAGAAGAGTAGAAAGAAATCAAAATTGGAAACAACTAAAGTGAATGAGGAATCTATTTTCTCTTACTAGTGTTTTTTTGGAAAATGTGATAAATTTAAAGAGGGAATAATTAAATATTATGTCGCGAATGGTAGAAGAGGGATTAAGCCACCGGCCATATACAGTCAACAAAATTAAATCTGGTTGTCACGCCGTTTCAGGTTCTGAGACCAAATTAATTGTCAGGGGAATGTGACTGACACGTGTCAGTTTCTACTGGTTCTCTTTGTCTTCTGCTCTTTCACTTTCAAACTTTGCAACCAAACGGACCAATTGTCTTATTTGCATGCCTTTGCTAAAAACACACCAATAGCTAAACACCTTTGACCATTACTCCCTCACCACCTTCTCACTCAATGTTATCCTTCATTCTTATCGCTCAAGCTATCCTTCACAAAAAATAGAAATTATATATTATAAATTGTGTCAATTTATTTTTTTTAAAGGAAAATGTCAACAAGTGTTCTTTAAAGTAGATTTTTTTTTTTTTTTTTTTTGTGATTTGTGTCTTCAACACATTGAACCATCGAAAAACAACTTTTTATACATGAAAGTTATTATTTTCATTTTTGAATCTTTAACAAGTATCCTAATGGCATTTGTTAACAATCTTCTTTTTTAAAAGTGTTTTGTTAATGAGTGTCATAGGAATACTCTTTAAGAATTCCGAAATAAGAAATGAGAATGCTAAAGAGTGTCCTTGAAACATTAATTAAAGTTATAAAATAAGTAAAGTTGTTAAATAGTCCCACATCAGACAAAAGATGGTCTGAACATGTGTTTATAAGTGGGGGCAATGCTCACCTCACAAACAAGTTTTGTGAGGTTGTGTTAGACCAACATTTATTTTTAAGATGGTATCAGAGCCTCCGTTAAGATCCATTAGGTCACATACTATCAAGTTTCCGCTATCGGGTCACCTACCATTTATGTTCACGAATCAAGCCCAATAGTGTTGGTCGTGAGATGGTGTGTTAAAGGGTCCAACATCAGATAAACGATATAGCCTGGACATGTGTTTATAAGTGGGGGCAATCCTCAACTCACAAGCCGGTTTTGTGGAGTTGTGTTAGGCTCAACCATCATTTCTAAGAAAATTTGTACTTAAAAGGTGGAGTAAGTAAAAACTTCTATTAAGGGATTTATTAATCAATGTACTTAGGGCGCTAGTTACCAATACCAAATAAGAAATTATTTCTTAAGAAAGTCAAATACTTTAATCTTCAATATACTATTTTATTATAAGACCATCCACAATGGTGGGTGCTTCACCTATTTAGCACCATGTTAAATAGGCATCCCATTGTAAATAAATTGGATGTTTGTAGAGAAAGATGATTATGAAAGCACCCTCTCTTCTCTTTTTTGGGGGTCCCTCTAAATAAATTATATTAAAACAAATATTTTTTGTTGAAATTTAAAGATTTAGACTTATTAATGAGACCAATTGCAATTCAGTAATTTTTTGTGATTAGCTGAGTTTGAGAGATTGTGTTTGTCCTAAATTATAAGTCAATTGACAATACCAATGAAGTATTAATGTTATTTTTCCTGTTAAACCCTTTGATTATTTACTACTTTCTCTTTTTTTCAATTCTTTAATATATCTTTCTCATACCATTTATTAAGAATAATTTTGTAAAACAACTCATAATATTTCTTTTCCATACAAAATTAATTACATATTTTTATACGCGTGACATGAATAAAACGACTTATAATTTGGGACGGAGGGAATGTTAACATAAAAAATTTATAAAATTGTTGATGTGTTCCTATAGGACTCACTTAAGCACCCAACATGGAAGCTCCATAGTGGATGGTCCAAATCACTTTACAATACTCCCTGTGTCCCAAATTATATGTCGCTTTGAAAAAAATTGTCCTAAATTATATGTCATTTTACAATATCAATGAAACATTAATGTTATTAATTTTTCCTATTACATCCTTAACTATTTATTACTCTCTCATCTTTCTATTATTTAATTTATCTTATACCATTTATTAAGGATAATTTTGTAAAACAACTCATAATCTCATTTCCATACAAAATTAAGTACATTTTTTAATACGTGTGAAATACCCAAAACGTCATATAATTTGAGACAGATGGAGTATCAATTAATCATTAATGTTTCTTTTTCTATCATATCTCTTAGCATTTATTACTCATCTTCTTTCAATTATTTTAAGATGACAACTTCGATACCCATCAATAAAAGGTGGGTAACACAATCCATGCTGAGTTGACACCAATCAAAGTTATTTATTTATTTTCTATTATTTTTAATGTTATATAAATACATTGTTTTGATTGAGCCAACTCAGTATGGGTAGTATTACCCACCTTTTATTGATGGGTAAACAAGAATTTGCCTTATTTTAATCTCTTTTTTCTGTGTCATTAATAAGGGATAATTTTTTAAAAACACTCATAATTTTTATTTTTAAAACAAAATTAACTACATTTTTTAGTATGTGTGAAAATGTCAAAACGACTTATTTTAAAATGAAGAGGGTACTACTACTACTACTACGACCTTTTGTATTAGAAAAATTCATTTGCAACATTTTGAAAAGAGAATGCTAACGAGTGTCTTGAGAACTCTTTAATGACTTTAAATAGTAAGTTTTTATAAAAATTTGTGTAATCAATACACCATCCATCTCAAGTTATAAATCGTTTTGATCATTTCACACGTATTAAGAAATATAATTAATTTTGTATGTGAAAGAGATATGATTGGTTGTTTTACAAAATTGTCCTTAATAAATTGTAAAAGAAAGATAAATTAAAGACTTGAAAGAAGAGAGAGTAATAAATAGATAAAAGAAAACAACTTGTCACATTGTGGTTGGACAATGTAAAAGTGATCAAGTTTTAATTTTAACAAATAGTGTTAAATAGTTTGTTTATAAAAGAAGTTGAAAGCTACATCATTTTAACCTTATGCAAATATAATCCTAATTTCATCATGTCTTAACCACTAAGGGGTTTAGCTCATGATGAGCTTAACTTTAAAATCAAAAGGTAAAGAAGAGATGAATGAAAACATAATAACTAAATTGCTAGAAGACTTTAGAGTTAAAAGAGTATTACAATCCTTGAAGGAGATGAGTGAACTCTTTGCATTACTCACCCAAAATAACCCTAAACTCGAACTCTCTAAGAATTAACACTCATGCTCATCAACGAAAGGGGCGAGATTGCGAGAGAACTCTAATGGCTGCTAACCCTAGCTAAGAACGACCATTCGAATCAAACAACTATTTTCAAACCCTTGTAATAACAATGTGATTGTCCTTATATAGTCTAATCCAACCACTACAAGTTGCCCTTTGGCAGTTTTCCATGTGAGTTGCCCTTGTCTTATCTCTTGGGAATCAACATATTTCCGATCTTCCTTGTACTGGCAATCATCGACATCACAATAAACTTAATCCACAAGCTTTTCCAACGATGGACCCAAGTTCGTACTAGTCTACGACCCGTATTGAAAACCTTTTAGCGATGCAGCTCCAGACTCCTTCGCTGCGCTGCATCTCCTTACAACTTCACAACAAATACTCATCATGTTTCCCAAAACCAACCATAACAAATATTACTAGTTTCAAAGAGCTAATTAACAACTAAGAATAAATCAACTAATAAAATCCTAAATAAACACATATTAGATCATTTAGGTCATGCAATCATTATTAAGGGATACATACAAGGTGATAAACAACACTCTTGGTTATTACTAACCACCTTTATTTGGATCTATCATTGCAACCATGTATTTTTCTATTTACAATTTGCAAACTCAAAACTATGTTTAAGAAGTTCAAATTCAGTACTACTCGAACTAGCATAATATTAGTAATGCACACAATTTTTTCTTTTTTTATCCGTTAGAATGCATAATTCAAGAATTAATATTTTATTCTTAGAATTTTTGTTTTCCTTGGTGCTAAAATCATACATTGGATGCAGAGGCGGATTCACCGTATGGTATAGCGTGGCAATAGCACACCAGATTTTTTTTTTCAATTTTTTCTTTTACATATGAAGCATGTCTATTAGAACAAAACTACATAAAAGTGAAGGATGATCATTTTTTAGAGCAATAAGAAGAATGAAATATTCGAGGAAACATGTGGCTCATTTGTTCAAATCATCAAATGTTAGAGTTGGATATGAACTTGGACTAATAAAACTAGTCTAAATAAAACTACTAAAATTGTTATTTTGGGTGAAATAATACATAGTCTTTAATTTTATTGGACAAATTTTTTTGACACTATTATTTTAGCCACACCAAAAAACTAGTCCTAGATCCACTCTAATTGTATGATACATAATTTAAAATAAGTTTTCAAGTTTGAGGTACCAATCTCCTAACAAACCAAATCATTTTTGTAGGATTGATTTAGACTGAAGTCAAAGTTCTAAGATGATATCAGAGTATATTTCAAATTCATTGGGCCATTCGCTATTTTTTATTTTTATTTTTCCAAAAAAGGTTGAGTCAACTGCTATTAGGTTACTCGTGTCACAATCTACATGTCCAATAAAGTGTATTAAGAGTCTTATGTTGGATCAGACATCACCAATAAATAAGTTTATTATAAGTAGGAGACATCTTTCACCTTACACGCCAGTTTAGTTAGTAACAACCCAAACCCAAAATCCTAAGACTCGGACTTTGATCACGTGTAGAAATTTTTGTTTAGATTGACAAAATGACAATAACCATTGAAAACTTACACACGCGAGTAAAGAAGCCCGTTCCTTAAAAAAAAAGTGAAGAAGTCGGGGTTCAAACCTCTATCATTACGTCGGACCTACCAGTATAACATTTTTTTCCAGTTGAACTAGGACTTGTGGACATATGTATAGAAATTTAATTGTGAGTGAAATAATTTTAAAAATTGATCATTTGAAGGAAAGGCATGTGGGTGATTGCATCAAGAATTGAAGGGCATTTGTGAACAACGGTGGTCACGAGGATCCAGAGAAAATAATTGAGAATTTCCAAGAGATGGGAGGAAATGCCGGGAAAGTGCTCGTGTCGCCTCGAAATGAAACACTTGAAAAAGTTTATGTGTTCTGTTTGGTGTGAACCCCTCTGCATCTGCTTGATCGATCGGCATGATCTCTGAAACCCTACCCCTTAGCTAGGTAGAGGTTAGTAGGTTTGTTTCTAAAGCACGAGTGTAGATATGAGTTTTTGAGAATGACAAATGAAACATTAAATAATTCACTATATAACCAAGCATTCTTAGTTTATTATGCATCTTTTCATGGGAATTGAGAAACAAACAAATACAAAGTTGGATGCTTTCACTATAATGCCACTCATCCGTTCCAGTTTGTATGAATATTGCAATGCATATTGGGTTAGCTAGCCAGCTAGACTCTTTTCAGTATGTTTGTGCTGTGTTGTTTACTTGTTTACATTTAAGATTGGACGAGTATTTTGTGATTTCATCTATACATCCATGATTTTAGGGGAAAAAATATGAGTACAGGATTTTTTTTAAGCTGATTAAGTAAAAGGGAATAAATGATTTTTTTACCTGGATGAGTGTAACATGTCTTTCACCGTGGACGAGTATCTTTTTACCTGGTTTTGTAGATCATTCCGATAATCTATAACAATATAAAATGGGAATACATGAATTTTTTGGGCTTAATTTTTTTATTATTTTTACTTTTAAGAATGCTATATTTTTTGTGTTGCTGAAAAAAGTAAGAATTTTTATTATATTTGTTATATTATTGATAAAAGATAAACATAGTTCGTTAAGTCACAAACATATATACATATAATTTTAATCAAAATCAAACTTAAAAAAAAAAACATTACTTATAATTTACCAGCGTTGGCACAATAAAAAAGCAAACACAAATGCTAATATAATAATACTTGCAACTTATTATACATTTACCCCATGACTTACATACAAATATATTCCAAATACAAAATTGTAATTGAAGTTACTAAAAAAAAATTGTAATTAAAATTCAACCACTAACAAAAATTAAAAGACCTATTTATTGTTTTTTTTTTAAGTAACCTATTTATTGTTCTTATACCCATATGGTCATAACATTGCAACAGTAAATTTGAAATTTTGTGGATCCAAAGTATTGGTCTCGCCTCTATTTCGGCTGCTTTTCGATCTTGAAGCTGGTAAGATTTATTTATTGTGGTAGTTTAATTCTATTTGAATATCATGGATTTAGATATAGAGTTTTGAATTAGTTCTCTATATGAAGAATGTTGGAATAAATCTTAGAATTTTTGAAGTATGTTTCTTGATCGACTGAAAATATTGAAACATTGTTGTTTCATTAAACGACATAGGTGTTATTTTTCACCTAGTAGTTTGTCAAACTTAGGTTTTTCACACCGTAGGTGTATTTACTAATTAGCTATGATAGTTATAGTTGTTGAACAATGGAAGGCAGTTCAAAAGTAGGAAACTTTGGAGGGTCCCCCTCATGTAGGGGAGTGCATGGTTTCAAAACCAAACCGAATCTGAATTAAATTTAGGTTCATGTTCGGTTCCTAAACCTGTTTTGCTAAAAATCGGTTTACCGGAAAAATCAGTTCGGATCTGGGTCTGAACCGGTTCGGAACCGGTTTAGATCCGGTTTATCATTAAAAACAGTTTGCTTAATTGAAACAGTTTTAGTCCAATTTTTTTAACACACCATTTTTCCCAATTAAATTTCCGAAAATACTAAAAAATGAAAAAACAGATCTGGACAGCGCCGCCGTTGCGGTTGTCATCTACATGTGTTTGACGTCGTTGTGTTGTTGCGTGTTTTCAGATGAGTGGATTGCAGGAGACTAGTGATAGAGGAAATGGAAGTGGAAAATGAAAGCACGACATGTGAATGAGAAATCCGAATTATTGGTTTTTTTATAAACGGGCTGGTTTCATTTTTTTTTTTTGTGAAATGGGCCGGGTTTTTAAAATATAGAAAGGTTCGGTTACTAATTTGGTTATGGATCCCCGAATTTTTTGCACACCCTTACCCTCATGTACCCTTCAAATGAAGATTTTTTTTTCTAGAATTTCACGGGTATAGGTTACGCAAGTTTGTCTGAATAATAGAGACCCTTTAATGCCTAATCTCTGGGTGCTATGGGGCAAGGTTGTTGGTTTTATGGCTCGTTGCTGTTCTTTATATTTTTTGAAGGTTTTGACTTAGTCCCCCTCATGTATATTTTTTTTCTTTTTTTTTTTAATAATATATATTGAGTATGCGATAGATGATGCATAACCTATCTCAAAGCTTATAAAAATAATAAAAATATGGAGATGGTATGAAGACTAAAAAACAACCCAAAAGAATAAAAATGTATGTAATTTTGGAAATTTTTCTTTTTGAGTCTTTCTTTTTATAAAAATAATTGAGAATATTGATTTTTTTCTTTTTCCATTTCTCATTTTTAATTATATCACATAGTTAATTGAATAATTATAGTTTTCTTATTTTTGAAATTTTCAAGTGTAAATCACGTATTTTGTCAACAAAAAGAAAGATGTTGAACCACATTTGATTATAAGTTAAGTTTATGAATCATAAAGCCAATGGAGCTTCTTGCTTCTTCGTTTTTTACAATAACTTCTTGTGCTTTTTATTTTGGTGAGAAACTTCCTTTTTTTTTTTCTCTTTCTGAATTGAATTTATATATTTTATTATACTATATCATTATCTATTATCTAACTATCTATCTATCTATCTATCTGTCTATATTCTAATTCTAAACTTGAGTTATCCATAAACAAGCATTGTGCCTATGTGGCAAGGGTTTTCTATCATTTGAATTTTTTTTTGGCTAAAATGCACTTTTGGCCCCCCAAGTTTCACAAACTTGCGATTTTGGCCCCCCCAAGTTTAAAAATAGCACTTTTACCCCCCTAAGTTTCACCCCCTTTGCAAAACCATGGTCCCCCTTGATTTTGACTCGGTCAAAGCTGATGTGGCACTTATTTTCAAAAAATCAATTGACACATAAGCAGGGAATAGGGACACATAAGCAGGGAATAGGGAATGTGGCAAAAAAGTTTTGGAATCTAAAAAACTTCTTCTCTGTTGTTCCTCATCTTCTCAGATCTCTACTCCTCTCCTCTTCTCCAACAACAACAACAATCACAAGAGCAACAAGCACAGCAACAACAACACACACCGGCAACAAGCACAACAGTCATTTGATTTTTATTTTAAAAAATAAAAATAAACAACAACCCGGAATCATCCATCTTCATCATTCATCATCAACAACCCATAATCATTCATCTTCATTGTTCATCATCAACAACCCATAATTATTTTTTTCAAACCTACACACAAATCTAGACCAAATACACTCCCCAACAACAACAAGACATCACTAACAACATAGCAACAAATCCAAACCAAAATTCTTTCCTCCGAATTCAATTCCTCATTCTCAAATTCTTTCCAAAATCCGCACCTTGAAGACCCCATATGGCTTTTCTTCTTCCAATGAATCCACTACCATCGAACTTCAATCTTTTTCTTAGTGAATTTCGATATTGATTTATGAAGAATAAAAGGAGGAACACAAATCGGATTTCTTTCTTCCCTCTCCTTTCTTCTTCGTTTTACTCTCTTTTTTTTGTTTTCTATTACTTTTGCTGAAATGCATTTGGGTATGAATGAGACGAATGAGAAGAAGTGATGAATGAGATGAATTTTGATTTATGGGTTTTTGCTGTTATTGAAGGAATGTTTGATGTTGCTGTTGTTATTGTAAAAAGAACATAGATAAAAGAGACAAGAGAATGAGGAAGAGAAGAAAAGAGAAAGGAGTAAGAGAAGATAAGGGAACCGTGAGAGAAGAGAAAGATAGGAGTAGAGAGATGGGAGAAAATCTGGAAAAAGTGAGAGAGAAGTTTTTGCCATATTCCCTATTCCCTGCTTATGTGTCCCTTTCCCTGCTTATGTGTCAATTGGTTTTTTTGAAAATAAGTGCCACATCAGCTTTGACCGAGTCAAAATCAAGGGGGACCATGGTTTTGCAAAGGGGGTGAAACTTAGGGGGGTAAAAGTGCTATTTTTAAACTTGGGGGGCCAAAATCGCAAGTTTGTGAAACTTGGGGGGCCAAAAGTGCATTTTAGCCTTTTTTTTTTATACCTTCTATCTTCTAATTCTAAACTTGAATAAACAAGCATTGTGCCAACTGCCAAGATATCATTAAACTTCTATCTTCTATCTTATAGAAGGTTTAAACCCTTGAACTTCTATCTTCCATCTTATAATTTAAACCTTTTCTATCTTCTATCTTATACTTAAATAATATTTTCATAGACCCTTAATTTTGTATTTGGAACTTATTTATAAATTGCGTATTTTTTCTAAAACAATCAAATCATCAACTTCTCAAAAGATCAAAACTTTTCTAGATAAACATCTTAGGGAAATATTTTTTGTACTCGCAACTACTTGTAGGATTTACCTCTTTTTATTATACGATAATTTAGTGCACTTGTAGTCCTATCAAAGTGTGATTGGGCGATTGTTTTGTTTTTGTATATGTTGGTGAGTGTGAATTGAATTGTGGTGAGAAATCCTACTTTACCTGAAGATTCTCTCTACTGGCCAACCATTCTTACCACTAAATGGAACACTATTATACTTCTTCTAAGTTCCTAACTTAATCATTATCACATATTACACCTAATAAATTCTATTCAAAATTATTCATAGAGAGGAAAAAATGAATGATGTTACAGTAATTCACTCAAAGTGTTCAATGATTCACTTGATTTCAAAATAGTTTTATAACAAATGCGTAGGACATACAATAATGGAAAAACCTTTCACAACAAACATCTCACGTAAATCCACAACCATTTCGTAATATTAGCAAATTATACTAAAATGCATATAGTAACATGAAATAGTAGACACATATTACATAACATCCTGACAAACAAGCTATACTCTAATACCCATGATGTTAGAGCTAAACCTCAAAATATTTATTATTTAAATTAACAAAAAATAAGGAAGGTTTTTTAATAAGAGTATTAAAAGTTATATTAAATACAATTAAAAATGCTAGAAATATTTGTTTTCCTAGTAAAAAAATTTTCCATGACGAATAAAATATCACAACATCACCATAAATAAAAACTCAATTTCATAACTCAATAAAATATTTTGGCTTCTTAGAGCTTTACAATTACTCTCATAATAAAATAAGTCAATACTAGATTATTAAAATTGGTCATGATGTCAAAGTATCAAAACCTACAACCCATAATCCAACAAATATTCAAGAACAACAAAAGACAGTTGAGAGAATTATTCTCCATTTTATTCTCATGAACAAATACCTTAATGTTACTTCTTGTAGCCAAGATGCTCTGCAATAATACATATAAAAGAACACACGCAGAAAACCGGGGGGTATAACAAAAGCAATGCATAAGAAAAACCATATAAGGTGTACATATTTATGTACAAGATATATATAGTTTCAGTGCTAGCAATGTTATTTAGACAACAAATGCAGATATTGATTGGAATACATGATTTTGAGAGTACAAATACATATCACAGAAAATAAGGATATAAGAAAGGAACTAGCAATGTCTTGATTTTGGAGGTGTCGAATTCCATATGGGAGAGGGCTGCTCTGATGCCACTTGTACAGCAACTTAATCACTTATTATGGCAGATTTTCCCCAAAACAGCTTATAATTCAACTTTTAGCTTAACCAAGTTCTACCTTTTCCATACCCATTTTCCTAGCATTCTTATTTTCTTCAAGTCTTGTTTCTAACTACCAAAACAACATATAATCAGCTCCAGATATACACATGCAACATACCCAAGAGCTTGAATTTGCAAAACTCCACAAAAGAGAGGTGGAGAGGATGGGTTTGACTAAGAGGGAGAAGGAAGAGAAACTTTGTGCTTGCAATCTAACCAAATTGGTCTAAGGAGCACCTGAACATATTTGCATGTTGATTTAGAGTTGAGTTGATGGATGAATTTGGTGGATAATGAGACAAAGGGAGGGGCAGAGAGAGAAAGTAGAGAGTGGGAGGGAGATGTGTTTCTCAGCTGGTGTGAAATGAAAGGAAAATGGAGAGAAAACGGGGTTTAGAATCTATATATACTTGTGACATACAATTACCTTTATGTCCTTGATGATATAGGTAGTTCCAAACAATTCTCATAAGTGTTCCTTCAACCATGCAGTCCTATACCTGCACGGCTTCAGGATCCCTCTCATTCCGATGTGATTCGGTTTTGCCTAGAAACTGCTAGGAGCCAGACCACTCCCCGCCATCATCAGCCTCGAGTGTTACATGTGCACCAAGCGGAGGCGTTAGAAGTAATTTTTTAGAGAATGATAAATTAATGCTTATGACTAATATATATTTAATTTTAAGAGTATTATAACTACATATATTAAATTTGAAGAATTCATGTAAACCCTCCAAAACCTCCCCAAAACCCTCCCCCAATACAATTTTTGAGTTCCCCAAGTGAGGAGGGTTTTGTATTATGAAGAAAAATGAACCACCGAAAGTCTGCCCCTTTCAATGTCATCTTTCCACGTGCTCCTTCCTTTTTTTTCCAAACCTCCCCTCCCTTCCCCTCCAAACTCGCAAACAAAGCCTAAGGAAAGAAAAAAAAATTGGAACAATTGTCTAAGTTGTCTGACACGTGTCATACAAGTGTGATTCGGGTGTCGAACACCTCTATCCAAAAAGTGTCGAAGTAAAAAAAATAGTAAATATTTTTTGGATACTTGTATGAATATTTTGACATGTTTCAAACAAATGTCAAATGAGTGTTGGACACCAATGCGTGTCGGACACCGCCACACGCCTGATCTTAGGGGTGTCAATGTTTCATATATTAATACAAATTTAAACTAAACTTGGATCCCCTGACTTGTATTTTTTTTTTTTTTTACAAACCATGACTTGTACTTTGTACTTCGAGTTAGTGATTAAAACTATATTTGCGTCCTTCCTTCCCTATTTCCTTCTCACTCCTATTTTAATGGATTTTAGCTTCTGGTACTTGTTATTTAGGAGATGCTGGAAAAACTTATATGTACCGCCAACTTCTTGGCGACATCGGTGTGGCGACATTACATCAATCACTTCGCCTCTTTGAGCCTCGTGCTTGGGGTGCTATGTACCGCCAACTTCTTGGCGACATCGGTGTGGCGACATTGCATCAACCACTTCGCCTCTTTGAGCCTCGTGCTTGGGGGGACTTTGTAACATCCTCCTCTTCGTCAAAGGACACGTGACAACCTCCCTAGTAAGCTGGAGCCCACTCCCCACGTGTTCGCCACGTGGGCGAAGTTAGGGTCCCGCTGGAACATCACAGAAAGAAGAAGGGTCCCAATAACGCATCCGAAGCGGGCTCCCCACGATGAAACCCGAACTCAACGGCTCGTTACGACCCTTCTACTAAGTCTTCCCCACGTTCCTATTGGAGGCCGAGATCCCCGGGGGTGGACCAAGTCACAGCACCAGGTGGCTTGGGAACCCCGGAAAGGTCACTCCTGCTTCCCTTAGGTCAAGGAAAGTATAAAAGGAGCTCAGAACGTTCACACAAGTAAAGACATTCATTTCGGCAGAGAAAAAACTCTAGCCAAGCTCTTGAGTACTAGCACCGCTCAGGGGATTGGTACTGTGATCCTCCCAGTAGGATCAGTTGGCGCCCACTGTGGGGCCCGGTAAAACTGACATGGCCACACCCTAATCCATTTCGCCGATAGTAACTAAGATGCAGGTGGCGGCCAGATCTTTTCATGTTGGTTGCAGGTGGCGACAGGATCTTTTCAGGATGGTTTAATTCATTGTTTCTCCCTTGGTGCTAGGGCCTTATCGCACCTCTCAAAGGTAAACCGACCTCTCATATTTCACTCCTAATTCACGTATCGATCTCGCCAACTTGTGCGTATAACCATATGAATTTAAGTTTTGGTATTCCTGTTGTTCGTTAATATTTTTGCGTTTTATCCATATTGATGTGGTCGCATTTAAATTATTCCATTATTGTTTAAAGTAAACAGCTTTATGCGGAAACTGACGAAGCATATGTTGTGAGGTTCTATGGTATAATTTTGAGATTCAAAGATTTAAAATCGACCGAATAGAATATATACTACGTAATTGAGATTTTTCACATTAATCTGAATTGTTTCAAACATTTGATCCATGGTTTAAAGGCAGTTTGCATAATCTTTTTTCTATTAAAGATTTGAGTAATACTCATGAGTGTCTTCAAATTAAAGAACTCGTCCACTTCTTTAATAATAGTGGTAAAGCATTTACAGTCTAGTTTGTATGTTTCTTTGTTATAATAAAATATCAATTCTACTTTAAATGTATGATACTTTGGATAAGTAATTATCGTCTCCCTTGGATGAGGTAGGATCAATTTGATCATGGGGTTAACTAGAAAAGAAAACCATGTACTGTAGTACCTCAGTTAAACCATGTCGCTAAGAATCATGTCGCTATGAACCCTATCAACGTCGTATTTGAAGGACGTCAACAACCATCAGCAACGTTATACCAGGTTATGTGCATATGGATCGGGATATATAATTCATTAAGTAAATTATCGTTTTATTTCTATTCTGTTGTGTGATTAGCGTGGATTTGCCAAATGAATTTTGACTCTCAGGTTTCGAATTCTACACTTTTCTGAATTTTGGTTTCAACAATTTGATTTAACAAATTATTTTTGTATGTTTTTCAATTACTTTCTTTAATTGTTGAATTACGGTTCAAGGAATTAGAAACTGTTTTTGTTGCAAAATTTGATGATTGTTGAAATCAGGCTATGGACAATGATAATTTAGGTTTTTATTTTTATTTTTCTTCGAGATTATTTGTGATGCATTGATCACATTAAAGAACTATATTAAAATTAACTGCTAATACTAAAGGTATTTAGGCGTCAGAAAATCCGTAATCTTTAGTTCGAATGATTGCAATTCATAAGAATTGTAATGGTACAATTGTTTCACAAAGGTCGTTCGTTAAAACTCTGGTTACGTTACTTTGAGTGGACAAGCATCTTCAGTATTGGAGATTCAAGACATGACAATTCTTTTCTTACTTTTATTAGCATTTGATTTGCATTCGTTTCAGTTTTGTTAGCACACGATTAAACCTACAATGTGGATGTAACAAGTTTAACTTGTGACAGACTTTTAGAACTTACACTTGTTTTGAATGATTAGCAAAGTGAAATTCCTGGCAACCTGACTGAAATATGCTGTGCACAATGATGGCACAACTGTCCGAGCGCGTGTCTACTCAGAACAATAATTAAAATAGCGCAACGTAACAAAGCACAAATAAAAAGGAACACAGCGGAAATATAAAGTACACAGTGAGTTTGTTAACCCAGTTCGGAGCAACTCTCCTACTCTGGGGGATACCAATCCAGGAATGATTCCACTATTATAGTTCTAGTGAAAAGACCAACGCAGACACACTACTTGACTTTGCACCTAGACCCTACCAGTGGCAACTCTATCTAGGAACTCCTAGATATGAGACCCCGTCTCAATTCCTACGAACAACACACACAGTATTGTTATCAAACACACAAAACATAAAACACAACCAAGAGAAACACACGCTAATAACACATACTCACTCCGTACTTAAAAGCTTAGGAGCAGCTTACAAATTACAACTCAAAACAAACTCAGTCCTTAGCTTGAATCAGGATGATACAAGCAAGGCTCACAATTAACAAACAAAACCCTAAAAACCTTAAAACACACGCTTTGCTAACACACACGGTTTTTAGTTGCCCAACTAGGGTTTGCCTTCACGAATATATAGTACTGAGATACCACGGGTCTGGGCTTCAAAATAGAGCATGGACATTGTCCGGTCCAACTGAAAACAATCTTCTAGAAATAATAAAAAGCTTCCAAATATAGAACAATATCTTGGAGAACAAATGGCAAGGCAAATAAAACTTCAAACAAATCTTCAGGCAGATACACGCGCCTTGATCAGCAAGCTAGAGGAAAATAAATCTTCAGGCAAATCTTTGGAAGATTGCGTACACAAATATAAAGCGCTAGCTGGCGCGAAAACACAACTCACATAAGCTGTTCCATATGCTACCGCATCTGTCCCAGCATCTGGCTAGTAGATGTTTTTGCAAAATGTAGCCAATCTACAAAAACCCAATAATCTCCCCCTTTGGCACAATTTTGGCTAAAACACTCTAGAGCCAGTTCTATGGGAGATACACAGATAAGTTTCCTTCACGTCAACATAGGCACACAACAAGGAAAGAAAATATCGTAGCATAAAAGGAGATTACTTCCAAGCGTGAAATAGTCAAAGATGGCTTGCAAGTAGAATCAGAGGCATGCACCAGATAACACAAACAACTAGCCTCATAGGAACAACCAGAGAGAAATAAACTCTCATATAGTGGAATCACATAGATAAGGGAAAAAATAAATTTCCACACACCAAGAAAAACTTAAGATAGCTCCCCCTCAAAAACATGCATGTAACAGTACTCCCCCTCAACATATACTACACTCCCCCTCAACACATGTAACCATACATAAGATAAGCTTCATCACAGATAGGACATAAATCAATGACATAAATCCACATAAATCAATTCTACTCCCCCTTTTTAGCCAAAAATTCTGACAACCAACAGATAGGGCATACACATTGAAAGTGCATAGAACCATAAAGTGTGCAGAGAAACCACATAGAATGCATATTACAGACCATAAGCACACAAGGTGCATAAGAATTCAGGGCATAGCCCAGTCACCAGCAAAATCAAAAAGAGTACATCAAAAGGATGCAGAACAAAACAAGAAAATCAAAAATCCTCAGAATCATCAGAGGCATCCTCAGAGTCACCAGCAGAAGCAACAGCCTTATCTCCTCCTTCTTCCTCATCCTGCTCACCCTCAGCATCAGCTTCAGCCTTCAAAGCAGCAATGATCTTATCAATCTTCACCTTCCTAGCTCCAAGGGCCACACTAGTCTCAGTAAGATCAGCAATCATTTGCTTTCTGGAGAGCACACCAGATGTCCGGACAGAAGTACCAGCTACATCAGCATCATGTGTCTCAGACAGCAGACTGCAGTCCAAAGCCATAGGACCAGGCCTCTTGCAGGGCTCATCACTACTGATCAAAATATCAGGGTGTTGCTGAAGAATAATCCCACACAGGAGGGTAGGAAAAGCAATTGGAAACTTAATAGCAAAAGACTTGGCATGTTCCAAAACTTGATAATAGATGTAGGCTCCATAATCAAAGGGAGACTTGGTCCCTACAGCATAGATAAACTTGGCCAACCCAGATGCAACAGAATTGGAGTGAGTGGTTGGAGTCCAATTTTGAGCACAGATCCTATTCAAAACAGCATACATAGGAGACAGTTGAGTAGAAGACAAATGCTTTGGCCAATGTCTAATCTTGTTATCAGTGATTGCCTTGCAAATAGTGTCCTCAGTGACCTCAAGCTCATGGGTCTCCTCAGTAGACCTCTCAAGGTATGCATTGATCACCATAGGAGAAAAATTCACACACTTACCACGAACAAAAACTTTCCTGTACTCAGGGTTTCTTGTGTCATCACACTCATCAGAAACATTCACCAAAAACTCCCTGACCAGCTTATCATAACAAGGACCCAAATTTCTCACAGTCTTCATCAGACCAGCAAACTCCAACAAATCAACCAGCTTTTGACACTTGAAAACATCTTCTTTAAGATTTCTTTCAAGACCCAGTCTTCTGTGGTATATGAACTTCCACCTAGAGGAACCATTTTCCAAATGAAAGGAAACATTATCAAGAGGGGCAGGAGGAATAGTTAGAGGTATCTTCATACCCTTCATTGTTTTTCTGGAAGCCCCACCAGATGTGGCAGCTTCAGGCTCAGCAACCTCAAACTCAGAGTCACTAGAGGGAGGGTCTTTTCTTTTTAAGCTCTTCTTTTTGTGACCACTTTGAGCCACCTTCTTGCTTCCAGCCTTGGGGGGACCATACACAGGTCTCTTCCCAGCATTAACAGCTTTCTTCTTCCTATCCTTTTCTCCTTCACTGACCACTGCAGCAGTTTTGTCAGATTTGCTCCTTGTCCTGCGAGCAACACCAATAGTACCAGTTTCTTCCTGAGGTCTTTCTTCAGGCACAGCTTCCTCAACAACAATAGTGTCAGCACAGTCTAAAATAGCAGTCTCAGTATCATCTACAACATCTTGAGTCTCAGTCCCTTCATCTTCAGACTCTGAGGACTCACTCTCAGGGACACTCACAGAACCAGAAATATTAGGAACTACCACATCAGGCTCCTCTTGAGCTTGTGACAAAGATGCGGGAGCATCTGTCACAGCATTCTTTGTTGTGGCAGGGGAATCAGCAGGTGTCTCAGACACGGCCGTATCAACATCATTCTTTTCACCAGAACCAGTAGTAACATCTTTCTCAATAGGAGAATTCGAAGAATCACCAACTAATTTTTCATCTACCTTAGGATTATCAGAACCTAGGGTTTCGGGCATGGCTACAGTACTCTCGACAGCAACATTCTCAGATTCAGTGACAGAAGGTTCAGCATGTGGTTCAACAACAGTAGATATAAACGGATTGTCCTTAAGGTACAGATCATCCATGCTAAGACCTACTCTTTGAGCAGCAGGAGTGATAGAAGATTTACCTTTTGATTTTGACCTGGTGTTCACAGCGGTGGAGGAGGCAGCTTTGCTAGATTTGGCAGGTGTCTTCCTTCGAGATGCAGATGCCCTAGTTCGACGCTTCTTTGTAGGAGCGCTAGGGATAGTGGTGAGGGGTTGCGCATCAGTGATGACGACTTCAGCAGCTTGTTCTTGTGTAGTTTGATGAGAAGACGAATCAGCCATGGCGATGATTTTGAATGTGAAGGTATGAGAAGTGGACGATTTTTGAATGAAGATGTGCGCGGTAAGAGAGGCAATGAGAGGTTGAGAGAAGTTAAGACAGAAATAATGATGATAGCGTGCAAGAGTTTTGAAAAAGGCAAGTTTGCAATAACCTCCTTGAGTGACGTGCAATAAGCGGTTGAGGAGGGAAAAAATAATAGCTGCACGCCCCTTGCACATTAATTGCTACAATTCTTCAACTAAGCATATCCCTAACTTCCGTCGTAGTTTTTCAAATTGATTAGCATCAAGGGCTTTGGTAAAAATATCTGCTAATTGCTCTTCAGTTGGAACATGTTCAAGAATAACAATTTTGTCTTCAACAAGATCCCTTATAAAATGATGTCTAATGTCAATGTGTTTGGTCCTGCTATGTTGAATAGGATTTTTGGAGATATTAATTGCACTCAGATTGTCACAATATAATGTCATAACATCTGTCTTGACATTGTACTCACTCAGCATCTGTCTCATCCACAACAATTGAGAACAACTACTACCAGCTGCTATGTACTCAGCTTCAGCTGTAGACAAAGAAATGCAATTTTGCTTCTTACTGAACCAGGATATAAGGTTGTTGCCTAGAAAGAAACATCCACCAGAGGTACTCTTTCTATCATCTGCACTTCCAGCCCAGTCAGCATCACAATATCCAAACAACACAGTGCTTTCCCCATGAGAATACAACATACCATAGTCACTAGTACCATTCACATACTTCAGAATTCTCTTTACCTGAGTCAGATGACTTATTTTTGGTTCAGCTTGGTACCTGGCACACACTCCAACTGCAAATGTGATATCTGGCCTACTTGCTGTAAGATATAGAAGACTTCCTATCATACTCCTATACATGCTTTGGTCAACATCCACACCTTTCTCATCCTTTGATAATTTTACATGTGTGGGAGCAGGAGTTCTTTTATGAGCAGCATTTTCCATCCCAAATTTCTTGACTATATTTTTAGCATACTTACTTTGAGAGATAAATATAGTATCTTCCATTTGTTTCACCTGAAGACCAAGAAAGAACTTTAGCTCACCTACAAGACTCATCTCAAATTCAGATTGCATTTGCTGAACAAAATGCTCTATCATCTGGTCAGACATTCCTCCAAAGACTATGTCATCTACATATATTTGAGCAATCATCAGCTGTCCATTTTCATCTTTCACAAACAGGGTCTTGTCATTTCCTCCCTTCCTATAGCCATGGTTGATTAGAAACTCAGCAAGTCTCTCATACCAAGCTCTAGGAGCTTGCTTCAGGCCATATAGAGCTTTCTTCAATTTGTACACATGGTTTGGAAAACTAGGATCAATGAAGCCTTTAGGCTGTTCCACATAAACCTCTTCATTTAAGTACCCATTGAGAAAGGCACTCTTGACATCCATCTGATACAACTTGAATTTTAGTATGCATGCAATCCCAAGTAACAATCTAATAGATTCCAACCTAGCTACAGGAGCAAAGGTCTCATCAAAGTCTACACCTTCAATTTGAGAATATCCTTGTGCAACCAGTCTGGCTTTGTTTCTAGTGATAGTACCATTTTCATCAGACTTGTTTTTATACACCCACTTGGTACCTATAACATTCACATTATCTGGTCTAGGAACTAGGTCCCACACATTACTTCTCTTGAACTGAGTTAATTCTTCTTGCATAGCATTTATCCAGAACTCATCAGTTAGAGCTTCCTTAACATTCTTTGGTTCAAGTTTAGATATAAAGCAAGAATTAGATACCTCATCATAGTTCCTTCTAGTTGTGATCCCTTGGTTAGGATCGCCAATGACTTGATCTATGGGATGATTTTTCTGAACTCTGATAGATGGTCCTTTGTTGGGAGCAGTCTTCTCTGGGCCAGTTACTTCAGAATCTTGCTTATCACTTGCTTCATCTACTTTCTTTGCTTCCTGTAGGTCAGATGCTGCGTCAAATGTAGCATCATCTGGCATCGCATTATTTCCTTCATCATCTACAACAACATTTATGGATTCCATCACTGTCTTGGTTCTGGAGTTGTATACTCTATAGGCTCTGCTGTTTGTAGAATAGCCTAGAAAGATTCCCTCTTCACTTTTAGCATCCATCTTTCTTCTTGGTTCCCTGTCAGCTAGAATATAACACTTACTTCCAAACACATGAAAATGCTTCACTGTTGGCTTCCTGTCCTTCCATAGCTCGTACAAGGTTGTAGATGTACCTTTTCTCAAAGTCACTCTATTATGAATATAGCAGGCTGTGTTCATGGCTTCAGCCCAAAAGAAAAATGGCAGCTTCTTTGCATGTAGCATAACCCTAGCAGATTCTTGCAAAGTCCTGTTCTTTCTCTCAACTATCCCATTTTGTTGAGGAGTAATGGGTGCAGAGAACTCATGAAATATTCCTTCAAAAATACAGAAATCAGAGAACTTACCATTCTCAAACTCCTTCCCATGGTCACTTCTGATTCTAACAATTCCACAATCCTTTTCTCTCTGAGGTTGTAAGCAAAGATCCTTGAATTTTTCAAAGGTGTCTGATTTCTCCTTAATGAAATTTATCCAAGTATATCTAGAAAAATCATCAACAACAACAAAAGCATACTTCTTACCACCTAAGCTTTCGACTTGCATGGGTCCCATTAAGTCCATGTGCAATAGCTCAAGAACTCTGGATGTGGACAGATGTTGCAGCTTCTGGTGAGGCGTCTTGGTCTGTTTTCCTATCTGGCATTCTCCACATATACTTCCTTCCTGAATTTGGAGTTTTGGTAAACCTCTGATGGCTCCTTCAGCAATAGCTTTCTTCATGCTTCTGAGATTCAGATGTCCAAGCTTTTGGTGCCATAGCTTAACTTCATCTTCTTTGGTTATTAGACAAGTAGATAACTTTGCTTTATCTTGAGAGACCCACAAGTAGCAATTGTCCTTTGATCTAACACCTTTCATCAGGATGTCCCCTTCACTGTTAGCAACTAAGCATTCACTCTTTGTAAAGTTGACCTTCATTCCTTGATCGCACAGTTGACTAATACTTATTAAGTTGGCAGTTAATCCTTTCACAAGAAGCACCTTATGAAGTTTGGGTAGACCCTCTTCCACAAGATTTCATACACCCTTTATTTCTCCTTTGGCTCCATCCCCAAAAGTCACAAAACTTGTAGCATAAGGCTTAACATCAGTCAAGTAATTTTTATCACCAGTCATATGTCTGGAACATCCACTATCAAAGTACCAATCATTTTTGGATGACACTCTCAGAGATGTATGAGCAATTTGAGCAATCTCATCAGCTTCTGATTCTATTTTTCCATGATCCATAGTGTTGCTTGTGAAATTATTATTTTTCTGCTTCCACTGCTTCTTGATGATCTTTACTGTGGGATCAGGTCTTGGTGAATAGGTCCTGTCTGGGTAACCATATAATTTGAAACAGAAAGGTCTGATATGTCCTTTTCTTCCACAGTAGTGACATACCCAACCATAATTCCTTCCTTTTGATCCGGGCCTATATCCTGATGCCTGTTGTCTCACCTGATGCGGGGGCATCTGTCTTGACATAGTATGATCATGAGTATTAACAGATGGCACAAACTGTCTCACTGGTAGTTGTTTCTGCTGAGGCAAGGAGCTGTAGTCAAACTCAATACCTTTAGAATCTCCAGGTTTCTGTCCTATTTCCAGAATTTCGTCCAAAGCATCAGTACCTTTGTTCATCATCCGCAGTTGCTTGTTCATATTGCCAATCTTGGAAGTAAGTAAGATAACCTCATCATTGAGGTCTGAGTTTATTTTCAGAAGTTTGTCTTTCTCAGCTTGCAAGAGAGTGATGGTCCTCTTTTGTTTTTCTAAAGTTCTACAAACTTCCTCACTTTTGAGATATAGCTCCTTGTAAGAATCAGCCAATTCATCATATGTTACCTCTTCATCACTAGATTCATTGTCAGATGTGCACACTCCAGTCAAGGCATTCACATGTTTTGCAGTTTCAGGTTCTTCTTCTGATTCTTCCTCATCAGTCCAAGACACAGTCATCACCTTCTTTTGTTTCTTCAAATAAGTTGCACACTCAGTTCTGATGTGACCAAAACCTTCGCATTCATGGCATTGCACCCCTTTGCTTTGATTGATTTTGTCATCAGTTCTAGGTTTCCTCTGATTGTTGACATTTTTATAGATGCTGCGACTGTTGTCCGGAGCATTTGTCCTAGGGCGTCTGTCCATCCTCTTCACAACTTTATTAAATTGTTTGCTCAACAACACAATATCTTCAGAGATGCTCTCATCAGTATCTAAATTACTCTCCACATCATCTTCATCAGTGTTGGAGATGAAAGCAATGTTCTTGTCTTTCTTTTCAGATCTTTCATTAACCTTTAATTCAAAAGTTTGAAGAGATCCAATCAACTCATCAACTTTCATATTTCCAATATCTTGGGCCTCCTCAATAGCACATACTTTCATATCAAATTTTTTAGGCAGGGACCTGAGAATTTTGCTTACCAGTTTTTCATCAGATATCTTTTCCCCCAAGGATTCAAATGTGTTAGCATATTCTAGCACATTCATGTGAAAGTCATGAACACTCTCTCCTTCCTTCATTCTCAAATTCTCAAACTGTGTTGTTAGCAGTTGTAGCCTTGACTTCTTGACCTTTTGAGTGCCTTCATGAGCTGTTCTTAGGATATCCCAAGCTTCCTTAGCAATAGTACATTGTTTAATCAACCTGAACATGTTCTTGTCTACACCATTAAACAAAGCATTCAGGGCTTTAGAGTTTCCAATAGCTGCAGTGTCTTCTGCTGTAGACCACTCCTCTTCTGGTTTCAACTCATCAGTATCAACATTATTCGCATCTTTTATTTTAGGAGGGACCCATGCCTTGATCACAGCCTTCCAAGCTCTGCTGTCTAGAGATTTCAAGAATGCTGTCATGCGTGATTTCCAAATGTCATAGTTCGACCCATCCAACAAGGGTGGTCTGTTCACCAGTCCTCCTTCTTTATCCATTGAGCCAGAAACTTCTTTCCCTGGAGCTCACCCACACAGAACAGGGTGCCTGCTCTGATGCCAATTGAAATTCCTGGCAACCTGACTGAAATATGCTGTGCACAATGATGGCACAACTGTCCGAGCGCGTGTCTACTCAGAACAATAATTAAAATAGCGCAACGTAACAAAGCACAAATAAAAAGGAACACAGCGGAAATATAAAGTACACAGTGAGTTTGTTAACCCAGTTCGGAGCAACTCTCCTACTCTGGGGGATACCAATCCAGGAATGATTCCACTATTATAGTTCTAGTGAAATGACCAACGCAGACACACTACTTGACTTTGCACCTAGACCCTACCAGTGGCAACTCTATCTAGGAACTCCTAGATATGAGACCCCGTCTCAATTCCTACGAACAACACACACAGTATTGTTATCAAACACACAAAACATAAAACACAACCAAGAGAAACACACGCTAATAACACATACTCACTCCGTACTTAAAAGCTTAGGAGCAGCTTACAAATTACAACTCAAAACAAACTCAGTCCTTAGCTTGAATCAGGATGATACAAGCAAGGCTCACAATTAACAAACAAAACCCTAAAAACCTTAAAACACACGCTTTGCTAACACACACGGTTTTTAGTTGCCCAACTAGGGTTTGCCTTCACGAATATATAGTACTGAGATACCACGGGTCTGGGCTTCAAAATAGAGCATGGACATTGTCCGGTCCAGCTGAAAACAATCTTCTAGAAATAATAAAAAGCTTCCAAATATAGAACAATATCTTGGAGAACAAATGGCAAGGCAAATAAAACTTCAAACAAATCTTCAGGCAGATACACGCGCCTTGATCAGCAAGCTAGAGGAAAATAAATCTTCAGGCAAATCTTTGGAAGATTGCGTACACAAATATAAAGCCCTAGCTGGCGCGAAAACACAACTCACATAAGCTGTTCCATATGCTACCGCATCTGTCCCAGCATCTGGCTAGTAGATGTTTTTGCAAAATGTAGCCAATCTACAAAAACCCAACACAAAGAATGTTGATCATGTGCCCTCTCTGATTGGATTTGTTATATTATTTTTTTTCAATGTTTTCTTCCCATTTGTAAAATGATCAAATCATATGGGTTTAAATTAGTTTCAGGTATAAACAAACAGTTTAGAAACTAGATATTTTGAGAAAATGGTAGGACTAATATACGCATATTTACCTTATTTCGACTGCATGCTCTTAAGGCGATAAGACCCCTGTGGCGCTAAGACCTACAACTTAAGGCGATAAGACCCCTGTGGTGCTAAGACCTAAGACCTACAACTTAAGGCCATAAGACCACTGTGGCGCTAAGACTTACAACTTAAGGCAAAAAGACCCCTGTGGCGCTAAGACCTACAACTTAAGGCGATAAGACCACTGTGGTGCTAAGACCTACAACTTAAGGCGATAAGACCCCTGTGGCGCTAAGACCTATCACTAAAAGGCGATAAAACCCCTATGGTGCTAAGACCTACAACTTAAGGCGATAAGACCCCTATGGCGCTAAGACCTACAACTTAAGGCGATAAGACCCCTGTGGCACTAAAACCTATCACTAAAAGGCGGTAAGACCCCGGTGGCGCTAAGACCTATCACTAAAAGGCGATGCCCTACCACAGTAAAATGACTTTAGGTCTTTAAAAAGACTTGGTTAAGATTCCACTAAGTTCCTTGACTAAGTTCAAACATCGCGCCCTAGGTGGCATAGACATGATACAAGTTTCCAAAGTGGGCTTGAAACAGTGCTCGGAGTGAAGATGCTCCACCTAAGCTCTCGCCTGCTAAATTTCGTGATAAAAGTAAATTTATAAAAAACATTCCACTGAGATCGCCATTCGGCTTAAATAGCCCATGAATCGCTCACTCAAAGGCGTTATCATTAAAAGGAACAAGGTTGGACTAAGATTAAGAGTTCAAGTCGAATAAAAGGCGAAATAGAAGTGGGCGAAGTTGAATGATTTTGTGTACCGCCAACTTCTTGGCGACATCGGTGTGTACCGCCAACTTCTAGGTGACATCGGTGTGACAACATTGCATCAATCACTTCGCCTCTTTGAGCCTCGTGCTTGGGGGGCTATGTACCGCCAACTTCTTGGCGACATTGGTGCGACAACATTGCATCAATCACTTCGCCTCTTTGAGCCTTGTGCTTGGGGGGCTATGTACCACCAACTTCTTAGCGACATCGGTGTGGCGACATTGCATCAATCACTTCGCCTATTTGAGCCTCGTGCTTGGGGAGCTATGTGTGCGCTCTCTAAAAAAAACGCTCGAGCGTACCGACGCTCGGAAAGACTACGGAGTCGCCACCAAAGTTTATTTTTAAAAGGGAAACGTTGATAAAACCCTTGACGATGTGGAAAGGATGGTCATCGCAACCATTAACGGGTTCGGGAGTCGATTATGCAAGGGGAAGGTATTAGCACCCCTCACATCCATTGTACTCAACGGGAACCTCCTAGTTAGCTTAGGGTTAAAAGTGTTTTAAAGGTTTGCTTGCTACGTTTTAATATTTCAAAGGGGAAAAAGAAAAGGGGGAAAAAAGGTATTTTTTATTAGTGTGCTTGACAAGAGTGGGATCTTGCTCCTACGTATCTCCTGGTGCGATGGAGAATTCAAAGCTACGTAGTTCTTTGGTAGAACACGTTTGTTTGTTGGTTGATTTTAAAGAACGATGTTTTTGATCGTACTCTAGCGGTTAAACGTAGCTTGTATGCTCGAGCGTGGGAGGCTTAAGCGTTTGTTTGTATCGCGTTAGAATTGATAAAACATCGTGCTTTTGTGAAAAGAGATTTGAATTTTAATTGACCACGGGGGGCCAAGAATTAGTTTGGTGTGTGATTTTAAAGAACGATGTTTTTGATCGTATTCTAGCGGTTAAACGTAGCTTGTATGCTCGCGCATAGGAGGCTTAAGCGTTTGTTTGTATCGCGTTAGAATTGATAAAACATCGTGCTTTTGTGAAAAAGGTTTTGAATTTTAATTGACCACGGGGGGCCAAAAATTAGTTTGATGTGTTGGATTTGTTTTATGTTTTTGTATTTTTGAAAATAGAATGACGATTGTCCGAACAACGAGACATACGTCAAGTGCCCGTGCAACCGGGGAATGGAAAGACTTACGTCAAACCACTCCTTTTTCATTCAAGTTTGTTATTGAAATTTATGAAATTAAATAAAAGCAAAAACACTTGTTATATTTTTTAAAAAAATGAGTTTCAGCCCTTGCAAAAAAAAATAGTTTAAAATAGGTTCTGAACCTCAGAAGCTGCCCAGAAGCTGCTTCAAAAGCTGCCTTCAGAAGCTGCCTCAGAAGATGCCTTCAGAAGCTGAACTTCAGAAGCACTGTTCAGACTCTGAACTTCAGAAGCACTGTTCAGACGTTGACTTTTGGTTGACCATCAGACGCACTGTTCAGACGTTGACTTTGGTTGACCATCAGACACACTGTTCAGACGTTGACTTTTGGTTGACCATCAGACGCGCTGTTCAGACGTTGACTTTGGTTGACCATCAGACGCACTGTTCAGACTCTGAGGTTCAGAAGCACTGTTCAGACTCTGAACTTCAGAAGCACTATTCAGACTCTGAGGTTCAGAAGCACTGTTTAGACTCTGAACTTCAGAAGCACTGTTCAGACTCTGAGGTTCAGAAGCACTGTTCAGAAGCTGCTTCTGAAGTACTGTTCAGAAGCTGCTTCTGAACTACTGTTCAGACTCACTGTTCAGATGCTGCTTCTGAACTACTGTTCAGAAGTTGCTTCTGAACTACTGTTCAGACTGCTTCTGATTTCTGATTTCAGAACCTCAGGGGGGTAAAAAACAATCGAATTTAGTAAGAAAAAGTAGTAAACCACTTCTGTTTTGGTGATTTGTAAACTTTGAGATTTTTTTTTGGGGTTTTTAAAAGATGTTTTTAGTTCAAAAATGAGTTAAAGACCACTAAGAATGCAGAACAATGATGCTGAACAACAGGAACATCAGAACAAAATGCAAACAGAATGCAAAAGAAGAGATAAAAAGGGTTAAGACACTTACAAATTCCTAGCCAAAGCTTTGAATGCAAGAAAATGAAAGGGGATTTTGAGTGGTTGTGGTTTTTGCAAAGCTGGAAGTGATGAAGAATAAGAACAGCAACAACAAATGGTGTTTTGCTGTTATTTTTCACTCTGGGTATGATGTTTCTGGTGATTTAGTGGCTGTGTTGATTGTTTGATTGGTTTGTGATGGTTTGTGAAGAAGGAAACAGAAAACAGAGCTTTTCTTTTCAAAGATTGTGGTGAATTCTTGCTGTTTCTTTTGATTCTGAGTTTGCTCTAAAATTCCTCTGTTCTTTCTCTCAAAATTTCTCTCTAAATCCTTCTGAATTGTGTTAAAAAAACTGTCCCAATCCTCTAAATTTCGTGTTGCTTATATAGGCAAAATTGTGATCATTTGTAATCATGAAAAATCCCTTAAAAGCTGGACCTTTTGTGTGCTATGACCAAGACTTTGGTTAGCATTTAATGCAAAAGGAAGGAAGTGACCTTGCCTTGTGATCTTAGGGAAGACTTTGGTTAATTTCAGAAAAATTGGGGCTGAGTTGACTGTAGTTGTTGGAAAAATGGGAAAACAGGGTGCTGTTTGCAACTTGTGGTGCTTTTGGGATTGATCTTGGAAGATTTGGGGAAGAAAAAAACAGGAAAGGAAGGGTGTTGTCCTATGCAGAGGTTGGGAGAAACAAAGGAGAAAGGTGCTGCACACAGGGGCAGCAGCAGAGAAAAAATGGGAAGGAAGAAATGCTGGAACAGGGGCAGCAGTTTTGGAAACAGGGGCAACAGTTTTGCAGCTTACCTTGACTGGTTTTGATAAAGAAGAAAGGGAAGAAAATGGCAAGGTGGTTTGCTGAAAAGTAATAGGGGAAAGGGCGCGGGAAACAGAGGAAGGGGAGAAGTGCTGCCCTGGGCAGCCACTTACTTGGCACATGCTTCTTCTTGGCACAAGTTTCTTCTTTCTTTCCCTTTTTTGAAACAAACATAATAATAATAAAAGTAATAATAATAATAATAGTAATAATAAAATAAAAAAGAAAGATAAATAAATAATAATAAAACTTTTTATTATTATTTATTATTTATTTAAAAAGGAAAATAAAAGTTGACTTTTATTTGGTGTTGACTTCTTTTTTTTTGAAGAAAAAAAACTTGGACAAAATTAGGGTACAACAGCTGCCCCTACTTAATTGTGTCTTCGAGTAGAGAATGTGAGTGCCAAGGGCATCACGTAAATTCTTTGTGAAGAGCAATTAAGTATAAAGGATCCAAATTTTGTCCTTCAAAGTGAGAAAAGACTGTAGTAAATAATATGAAAGTTTTGAAATGCGGAAGCAATGGACACAAAGGTAAATGCAGGGTCACCTCTGGGTTGGTTACTGGTGCATAAACTAAGAATAAATAGATCGTCTCCTCGGGGGGTGCTCAAATATAAAAGACAAGTCGTCGCCTCGGGGGGTGCTTAGATTGAAAGACAAGTCGTCGCCTCGAGGGGTGCTTAGACTGAAAAGATAAATAGATTGTCGCCTCGGGAGGTGCTTAGATCTAAAAGACAAGTCATCGCTTCGGGGGGTGCTGAGACTGAAAGATAAAACAGATCGTCGCCTCGGGGGGTGCTGAGATCTAAAAGACAAGTCGTCGCCTCGGGGGGTGCTTAGACTGAAAAATAAAACAGATCGTCGCCTCGGGGGGTGCTTAGATCTAAAAGACAAGTCGTCACCTCGGGGGGTGCTTAGACTGAAAAATAAACAGATCGTCGCCTCGGGGGGTGCTTAGATCTAAAAGACAAGTCGTCGCCTCGGGGGGTGCTTAGACTGAAAAATAAACAGATCGTCACCTCGGAGGGTGCTTAAATCTAAAAGACAAGTCGTCGCCTCGGGGGGTGCTTAGACTGAAAGATAAAACAGATCGTCACCTCGGGGGGTGCTTAGATCTAAAAGACAAGTCGTCGCCTCGGGGGGTGCTTAGACTGAAAAAATAAATAGATCGTCGCCTCGGGGGGTGCTTAGATCTAAAAGATAAATCGCCGCCACGGGGGGTGCTTAGATCTAAAGATTAGTCGTCGCCTCGGGGGGTGCTTAGACTACCCTGGGGATAAATGTATCGTCTCTAGACGTAGCTAGTACTTAGATTGTTGAAAAGGAAAAATGATTGTTGATGCATGATATGATTCAAGTTGCTTTATGCAGTATGATATGATATGAGGGAGACTCAATAAGGAGTTTCTACTGGGGAAACTTAGTGGATGTAGGTAAGTTTAATGGAAATTGGGATAGTTTGTGAAGGGACCCGTTGGGTTTCCTTTTGAAGAAACCTGTTGGGGAAGTTCTTGAAGGAGGTCCACTGGGGAACACTGGGCTAATTTGTTGGTGAATGTCGGTGAATATAGGATACTCACTAGGGAGTGTTTTCTGGGGAGCATGAGAAATTGTGAGGGAGAGTATGATATGAATATGAGATGCATGCTAATGAATGAGTTTGATATGATGCATGCATATGCTGACATGTGGGATAAGCAAATGACATGTTGAGCTTCGGTTATGATCGGGTGCCGAGCACGGTCGGGCTTTGGTTGTGATTAGGTGCCAATGACGATTGGGCTTTGGTTATGATCGGGTGCCGAGCATGGTTGGAAATTGTGTTTGAGATTGCCAATGAAAATTGGGCTTTGTTGGAAATAGTGTTTGGGAATGCCAATGAAAATTGGGTTTTGGTTGGAAATTGTGAGTGGGAGTGCCAATGAAAATTGGGTTTTGGTTGGAAATTGTGAGTGGGAGTGCCAATGAAAATTGGTCTTTGGTTGAAAATTGTGTTTGGGAGTGCCAATGAAAATTGGGCTTTGGTTGAAAATTGTGTTTGGGAGTGCCAATGAAAATTGGGCTTTGGTTGGAAATATGAGTGGGAGTGCCAATGAAAATTGGGCTTTGTTGGAAATATAAGGATTATCTTGAAAGCTGATCGATATCCAGCTTTAGTGGATGAATAGAAATGTAGGGTGTCGCGTCGAATTTCGGATATCAAGCTTGTTGAGTATTTTGGTGTTGGCTGCATATTTTGGCAAATCCAATGTGTTGAATAGATGCATCTCCTTATTTAGAACAAGTCTTCAGTTGCAAGAAACTTGATTTGAAGCTGTTCAGAAGCTGAAAAATCCTTCAGAAGCTGAAATGTGAGTCTGATGCCCGCGTTGACTTTTGTTGACTTCTTCAGAAGCTGCATTTTTACAAGTTATTTTGGCGCGAATCTTGGCGAGATTTATCAAGGATTTATTCTCGCATGTTGCTTATTAATGAAGATTTGGCATGGATTTATGAATGCTCGTATTTTTCTGTTGCAATCTTATGAAGATATTTTCCTGGTTTATTTGTTTCCTTATTGGATTACTCATAATTCAGAAACAAGTCTAATTCAGAAGATTTGGAGCATAATTAAGAGACTTCCTGAAGATTTGGTTTGTTTTTATGAAAACACGTATTTTCCTGATGGTATCTTTCAAAGATACATTGAAGATTTATATGTTTCCTTTTCAAGCCTTGCATAATTCAGAAACATATCTATTTTAGAAGATTTAATTCAGATTAATGTTATTTGCTGAAGGCTATATAAGGAGTGCTTTGCTGCTATTCAAGAGACAAGAAATTAGAGAGAAAATTCAGAAATAGAGTCTTAGTGTGTGTAAGCTTTTTAAGCTTTGTTTTGTGCACCACTCATATGTTTTGAGTTGGTTTAGGTTTAATTGAGTTGTAATTCATTCAAAGCTTTTAAGCAAGAATGAAGTTTTTGTTTTGAAGTGTGTTCTTCAAAAACAGGGTGGTTTTCAGAACTGGGTTTAGTTCAAGGGTTGTTCAAGTAACTGGGTTGTTACTTGAATAGGAAGTTAGTGGTCTCTAATACTCATGCGTGGGTAGAAGTCTGACTAGGTGGAAGTTGATTGTTTAGGATAGGAACTGGGGGTCAGTGTCTGAGTCTTAAGGATTAATTCCAATAGTGGATTTCCTTCCTGGATTGGTATCCCCCAGAGTAGGAGGTGTTTACTCCGAACTGGGTTAACAAACCTTGTGTTCTTTTATTTCTGCACTTTTTATTGCTTGTTGCATAACTGTTTAAATTGTGCTAAGTTTCAAGTTCAGAACCTGTTTGGTTCAGAACCAGTTTAACCTCCTTACCAGTTGCTAAGCCAGAAATTTCAATTGGCATCAGAGCAGGCACCCTGCCTGTAATTTGGGTGAGATCCAGAGGTATTTATGTCTGGCTTTATGGAGAGAGAAGGAGGCCCTGTCAACAGACCACCCCTACTTGATGGCACCAATTATGAGTACTGGAAATCAAGGATGTCTGCATTCCTGAAATCCATTGACAACAGAACTTGGAAAGCTGTGATTAAAGGCTGGGATCATCCTGTGGTTTTGGACAAAGATGGTAACAAAACTGAGATTCTGAAGCCTGAAGAGGAGTGGACCAAAGCTGAAGATGATCTGTCACATGGAAACTCAAAGGCCTTGAATGCAATTTTCAATGGTGTTGACATGAACATGTTCAGACTCATCAAGCAATGTACTGTGGCAAAGGATGCTTGGGAAATTCTGAAAACCACTCATGAAGGAACCTCTAAGGTTAAGCTATCCAGACTTCAGTTGCTCACAACAAAATTTGAAAACTTGAAGATGTTGGAGGATGAAACTGTTCAGGAGTTTTACATGAATGTGCTGGACATGGCAAATTCCTTTGATTCTCTTGGGGAAAAGATGACAGATGAGAAGTTAGTCAGAAAAATCCTCAGGTCCCTGCCCAGAAGATTTGATATGAAGGTGACAGCAATTGAAGAGGCTCATGATATTACCACTATGAAGCTTGAGGAGCTGATTGGGTCATTGCTCAGTTTTGAAACTGCCTTTTGTAAACAGCCTGAGAAGAAAGGAAAAGGTGTAGCTTTTAGTGTGAATTCTGAAGCTGATGATCAACAAGAGTCTGATGAGGATGACTTATCAGAAGCTCTAGTGTTGCTGGGAAAACAATTCAACAAGATTCTAAAGAATGTTGACAGAAGAGCCAAAGCCAAAGGTCAGAATTTCAGATTCAACAACAAGAAGCAACAAACTGATATGAAAAAGACCAAGTCTGAGGAGAAAAGTAATCAAGCTAAAGGTGTTCAGTGCTTTGAGTGTGAGGGCTTTGGACATATCAAGACAGAATGTCCTACTTTTCTTAAGAAGCAGAAGAAGAAGAGCCTAGCTGCTTCATGGTCTGATGATGATTCTGAAGAAGATGCTGAGAGTGAATCTGCTAAGGTTAATACAGGCCTGATGGTAAGGTTAAAACAGAACTCAGGAACTGGTTCAAAGTCTGATGCATTTTCAGAGTCTGAGACATTTTCTGAGTCTGACTCAGAGTCTGTAGCCTCATATGTGTCTGAAGTTGCAAAACTCTCATATGATGAACTAGCTAAAAATTACAAGAATCTATACATCAGAAGTTTAGAAGTTTGCAATCAAGTAGTGGATCAGAAGAAGAACATTTGTCAACTGGAGGCTGAGAAAGGTGAACTTTTGGTACAAACTCTGATTTAAAGGATGAAGTGAGCCAACTGAATTCCCAACTTGATCAGATGAAGAAGCAAGTTAGGATGATGAACTCTGCTACTGATAAGTTGGAGGAAATTCTGGATGTCCAGAAGCAAGGAAAAACTGGGTTAGGTTATGTTGATCAGAGTCTGAAGCTCAAGGAGAAAAATCATGTTAGTCAGTTTGTTCCTGCTACTCAAACTCATGATTCTATGGTTGGAACATCAAAGAGGAGACCTCAGAAACAAGCACAGATGCAAGGTCAGAAGCCAGCTCAAATGATACCTCATAAGCAAGTTCAGATGCTGCCTCAGAAGCATGCTCAGATGCATTCCCAGAAGTTTAACAGAAACAAAAGAAGGAATCAACCTTGGGTCTGTCATCATTGTGGTAAAAAGGGTCACATTAAACCTTTTTGTTACAAATTGCATGGTTATCCCAAACATTTGCAACACAGAAAAGTTGAACCAGCTGTGAACAAGAGCAAAATCAAGAAAGTTTGGAGACCTAAGAGTGAAGGTATTGCTCAGAATCTGAACAAAGGAAAAGGAAAGGCTGTTGCTGATGACAGCAAGCCAATTCCTATAGCACAGAAGAATTCTGGTGCTGGACCATCCAAAGTCTGGAGCAAAGTTCATGTTCCTGCTCAGAAGGTACTATTTTCTTGTAAGTCTGAAGTTGCTAGGACTTGTGATCAGAAAAGAGTGGCTGATTTTGAGAAACAAATTGCTGGGAGAAATGGTTTTGGTTGTGGTTCTTCAAATGTTAGTCAGCATAAGGATTTATAGCAATTATTGCAAACTGGATGTGAGGAAGATAGAGTACCTTCCAGTTTTGCTAATGCTGAATGTGTGTCTGATCCTGGGTCTGAAGTTAATGCTGGGACTGATTCAGATGATGTATGTGCAGTTTTTAAACCCTATGTTAAACCTGTGGTTTGTCATAATTTTGTGGCTAAAAAGGGGGAGAAAAACTTATGTTTAAGATCAAACATGAGCTGTTTAGAGTGTGTGCTGTCAGATTGTAGTGTGGTTCAGAAGTTGCATGTTTTGCTCAAAATTCATAACCAATGCAACATGAGATGTGTTGGTGATATTGAGGGGGAGTGTGTGTCTCAGGGGGAGTACAAGGGTATTATATTCCTGAGTGTTTGTGGTCCTGAAGTGTTTCAAGCTTTCCAGAATTTTTCAGAAGTTACTTGTTTCACAAGTTACTGCAGTTCAGAATTAAAGGGGAGTTTTTATGGAGTAATGTTGAATGCTGAGTTATAGGGGGGTATTGTGAAGCTTCAGGAGTGTTTGTGATGATCAGGAGTTGATCAGTGACTGTGTTTTGTGTGCTTCAAGTTGATCAGAAGCTGTTTTGTGTGTATCAGTGTTCAGAAGCTGAAACTGATTGGTTTTTAATGTTTAACATAGCTGAATCCGCTGCTAATCTGTTTGCTATGTTATATTTTTGTGGAGTTCTTCATTGCTGAGTTTGTCTTATGGGAGATTGAAGAGCTTGGTTGTGTGAACATTGGTTTTAGCCAAAAAATTTGCCAAAGGGGGAGATTGTTGAGTATTTTGGTGTTGGCTGCATATTTTGGCAAATCCAATGTGTTGAATAGATGCATCTCCTTATTTAGAACAAGTCTTCAGTTGCAAGAAACTTGATTTGAAGCTGTTCAGAAGCTGAAAAATCCTTCAGAAGCTGAAATGTGAGTCTGATGCCCGCGTTGACTTTTGTTTACTTCTTCAGAAGCTGCATTTTTACAAGTTATTTTGGCGCGAATCTTGGCGAGATTTATCAAGGATTTATTCTCGCATGTTGCTTATAGATTGCTGATTAATTTGGAGGAGATTTAATGAAGATTTGGCATGGATTTATGAATGCTCGTATTTTTCTGTTGCAATCTTATGAAGATATTTTCCTGGTTTATTTGTTTCCTTATTGGATTACTCATAATTCAGAAACAAGTCTAATTCAGAAGATTTGGAGCATAATTAAGAGACTTCCTGAAGATTTGGTTTGTTTTTATGAAAACACGTATTTTCCTGATGGTATCTTTCAAAGATACATTGAAGATTTATATGTTTCCTTTTCAAGCCTTGCATAATTCAGAAACATATCTATTTTAGAAGATTTAATTCAGATTAATGTTATTTGCTGAATGCTATATAAGGAGTGCTTTGCTGTTATTCAAGAGACAAGAAATTAGAGAGAAAATTCAGAAATAGAGTCTTAGTGTGTGTAAGCTTTTTCAGCTTTGTTTTGTGCACCACTCATATGTTTTGAGTTGGTTTAGGTTTAATTGAGTTGTAATTCATTCAAAGCTTTTAAGCAAGAATGAAGTTTTTGTTTTGAAGTGTGTTCTTCAAAAACAGGGTGGTTTTCAGAACTGGGTTTAGTTCAAGGGTTGTTCAAGTAACTGGGTTGTTACTTGAATAGGAAGTTAGTGGTCTCTAATACTCATGCGTGGCTAGAAGTCTGACTAGGTGGAAGTTGATTGCTTAGGATAGGAACTGGGGGTCAGTGTCTGAGTCTTAAGGATTAATTCCAATAGTGGATTTCCTTCCTGGATTGGTATCCCCCAGAGTAGGAGGTGTTTACTCCGAACTGGGTTAACAAACCTTGTGTTCTTTTATTTCTGCACTTTTTATTGCTTGTTGCATAACTGTTTAAATTGTGCTAAGCTTCAAGTTCAGAACCTGTTTGGTTCAGAACCAGTTTAACCTCCTTACCAGTTGCTAAGCCAGAAATTTCAAAGCTATTGGGAAGCGTTGAATCACTAAATTTAAATAACGACTGAACTTTTAATTTTCCGGGGAGAAAAGGAAAAAAGTTCGAAATTACCCTTGAAAAAGATTTTAGGTTCGAAAGTCGATTATGCGAGGGGAAGGTATTAGCACCCCTCACATCCGTTGTACTCAACGGGAACCTCTTAGTCGGCTTTGGCTTAAAATGTTTCGATGTTTTACTTGCGTGTTTAAACATATATAACAAATATAATACTATAAAAGGACAAAAAGAGATAAAAACAAACGAAAGGGAAAAAAGAAAGTTTTATTAATGGGCTTGACAAGATGTCGATCTTGCTCCTACGTATCTCCCGGTAGTCGGAGAATTCAAAGCGTACGTAGTTCTTTGGTAGAAAAAGTTTGTATGTTGGTTCGTTTTAGTTAAAAAAGATTTGATCGCGTCCGAGCGAAAAAGTTTGAAAAAAAGAGAAAGTAATGAAAGTAAATGTCAACTGTTCGGGTTGTTGCCGAACTGGCCATTGACGACAATGCATAAAGGTAAATGATTGGATAAAAAAAAGATTTGCACTCGGACTTGAACAAAGGTTTTAAAACGCACGAAAGCGTAAATGGTTTTTAATGGTGAAAGACGGACGCTAAGGCGATAAACTCGCGCGAGGCGTATATGTTTTAAGAAGAAAAAAACAGACGCACAGGGGCGTAAAAGGTTTGAAAATAAACGACAAACGCGCAGAGGCGATAAATTCGCGCAAGGCGTAAATGGTTGAAAATAAACGCGCAATGGCGCGAAAGGTTCGAATTGACCACGAGGGCCAAGAAAAGGTTAAAAATGGCCACAAGGGGGCCAAGGGGAGATTGAGCGTGCTAGACGCGTTAAGGGTGGAATGACGATTGCCCGAGCGACGAGACATACGTCACGCATTCGTGCAACCGAGGTTTGGGGAGACATACGTCAAGCCATTCCCGTTTCATTCAAGTTTGGTTTTGGAACTCTAAGGAATCTCAAAGGGAACCAAAATGCTTTTTAAAGGGAAAATAAAAAAAGGAATCACGAACAAGTTTGTTGTTCGAGTTTATTAAAATCATGAACGTTACTTGTTGCTTAAGCTATTGAAACTCAAGAACAAGCGTAGTTCAAGTTTGAATGATGAACAAAATCATAAAACATGCACAAATTTGGAAAGTTCACAAGTTCGGCTAAATTCGAGCTTGGTTTTAAAAGAGTAAGCAAGTTCGGCTTAAGTTCGCGTTTGGATTGGAAATCATGAACAACATGGTTGTTCAAGTTTGTTTTGAAAATAAACGAACTTAGCCTATTGCTCAAGTTTGGTTTTGAAATTTAAGGACATAACTTGTTTCACAAGTTACTCAAACTTTATCGCACGAACTTGTGAAATTTTCAAAGTTGTGCATGATTATGAATAGGGTTTGGACAAAAATGATTTTAACTATCTTTAGGTTCTGAATCAAGGGTTGGAACCCCAAAAATTTGACATTTGGATGCCTGATTCATGTTCTGAGTTTCACATACTTCGCAGAGCAACCAGAACTTGGCTCTGCGAAGTCAGGTTCTGATGTGTTCGCAGTGCGAGCAATACTTTGCTCGGCGAAGTATGCGAAATTTTGAACTCAGAAGCTGTTTCTGAACAGAAGTTCAGAAACTGCTTCTAAGCAAGCTTCAGAACCTAAAGGGGGTTAAGAAGCTTTGCAAAAATTGGGAAAAAGGAGTGTAAAAACTCAGTTTCAAGGCTTGGCCCCTTTGAGATCCCTTTTGAGTTTCAAAAGGGGTTTTTGTGCACAAAGTGAAATTGAACAAAGCAAATGATGAAAACAGCAAACACAATGAAAGACAAAGATTATAGGAGACTTACAGGACTCCTAGCAATGCTTGAGCAAGAGGTTGGAAGTGGCTTGCTTGATTGATTAGAGTTTATGAACAATGAGCTCTAGTTGGTTTTGCTTTGTGTATGAACTGATTTGGTGCTGCAATGCAATGGGTTTTTTGGTGTAAATTTCGTGTGTATTGTGTGTGTGTTTTTCTGGTGTAATGGCTCTTTTTATGTGTATGCAATGTGTTAATTCCTTATGCCTTGCATTCCCTTTTATAGGCAAAAATGCAATCCTTGCAATGATGAACAAAATCTCTAGATCCTAGCTGGTTTGTGGGCTAAATCCAGGTTAAATCACTTTGCATTTAATGCTAATGGATAGAAGCTGCTTTGCCTTGTGCCAAGGGGCAAGACCTTGACTGATCTCAGCCACAAATGCAGCTGATTCTAGAAGGTAATGATGAGAAAAACTGAAAAACAGGGCAGCTTGAGATTGTGTGATTCTTGGGATCAATCCTTGCAATCTTGGAAGGCCAAGCAATGTAAACGTGTACTGCCATGTACAGGGAGATTGGGGGAAGCAAAATGAGCATGTGGGCTGGTGTGTGGGAGGAGAAATCCAGCTCAAAACAGGGCAGCACAAACAGCTTTTTGCAAGCAAAAACCACTTAAGTTTGACTGGTTTTGGTGGAGAAAAAGGGAAGGAAAGGGATCAAGTAGCTGGCTGGCAAGCTCAGGTTGGATGATGGGTCAATTTGGAGGGACAGAGCTGACCAAGGGCAGCCAATTTGTTTGAGCACATGTTAGGTTGGAAGAAAATCCTTCTTTCCTTTTATCTTTAATGTCACACTTTGATTCTTGCCTTGCTGCATTAAATCAGTCACAAATAGCAATAACAATAATAATAATACTAATAATAACAATTACAAATGAAAACAAAACAGATAAATCAAAGAAAATAAAAATTCTGTAGAAAATCGCAGAGGTCGCAGTGCGAAGGTAACTTCGCACTCCGAACTTCCCTTTTTTTGGATTTTTTGTATTTTAAAATAAAAGGTGGAAATGAATAATAATAATAATAAGGATAATGAAAATGATAATAATAAAAATGATAATGCAAATAAAAATAAAAAAGTAATGATAAGGAAAATGATGATAATAATAATAATGATGAAAAGCTTAATATTATTAATTAATAAAACCTTAATAATAATAATAGATAATAATGATATTATTAATGAAAATAGAATAACAATAATATTAATGATATTAAAGATAATAATGATGATAATATTAATAGTAATGCTAATAGTGATAAAATGCAAATAAAATGCTATGACAAGAATGAAATAATAAAAGGTAATAAAAAGTGATGAAACAATAAAAGATAAAACAAATAAAAATATAAGTCAAAAAATGGGGTATGACAGATGCCCCTATTTAAGTTTCTTCGTCCCGGAGATTGAAAGTGAAATTTGAAATGGACGGGTCGAAGAGACTTAAATATAGAGTACGCCATTTTTTGACTAAATATTTTTCTGAATTGTAAATGTTATGAATGCATGTATGCAAATGCTATGAATGCTTGTAATGTAAACATGAATGCAAAGACGATAAAAATGACCACACTGGGGATAAAAAGAGACAAAGGGATACCCGGGTTCGTTAAAGAAACGGGATCCGACTTTACCGGGGAACATGGTTCCACTGGGGATAAGTGTCAGCTGTTCAGGTTGTTGCCGAACTGCCACTGACAACAAGAAATGAAAAGGTAACTGCCAGCTGTTCGGGTTGTTGCCGAACTTGCCACTAAAGACAAAAAAAATAAAAGAATGTCAACTGTTCGGGTTGTTGCCGAACTTGCCATTGACGACAGGAAATGAAAAGAATGTCAGCTGTTCGGGTTGTTGCCGAATTGGCCACTGACGACAAAAGATAAAAAGATTGAATGTCAACTGTTCGGGTTGTTGCCGAACTTGCCATTGACGACAGGAAATAAAAAGAATGTCAGCTGTTCGGGTTGTTGCCGAACTGGCCACTGACGACAAAAGATAAAAAGAATGTCAACTGTTCGGGTTGTTGCCGAACTTGCCATTGACGACAGGAAATAAAAAGAATGTCAACTGCTCGGGTTGTTGCCGAACCGGCCACTGACGACAGGAAAAAAAAAGAATGTCAACTGTTCGGGTTATTGCCGAACTTGCCATTGACGACACTGGGGATGCGGCTGACAAGCCGTTCCTTACAGAACTGCCCCTTCAATTGGGGAGAAGGGATGCACAAGCTGTTCATTAAAGAACTTGCCACTTGGCACAACACTGGGGAATATGCACAAGCTGTTCGTTAAAGAACTTGCCACTTGGCATAAAGACATGATAAAAAGATGCGCAAGCTGTTCGTTTGAACTGCCACTTGGCGTAAAAGGTGACATCTCTGAACCAGATAGACTGGGGATGACACTTGGGGAAAAAGAATTCACGAATTGCTCGTGATTGATTGATGAGACTTATGATAGTTAGAACAACCATGTATGATATGTAGCATGCTGTATGCATAAATGTACATATGTATGAATGTATGAATGTATGACTGCATGACTGTCACTGGGGACGTTGTGTGAGAGATTGACTTGTACTGGGGATGTCCAAAACGTTTGTTAAGGAATTGCCCCTTAATACAAGGATACAATGAGAGAAGCACAAGTTGTTCGTCAAAGAACTACCGCTTGGCGAAAAGGAGATTGAAATCCCTAGACCCGACAGGCTGGGGATGACACTCGACTGTTTGTTGTGGAAATGCATGATATGAATGTGAGATGCATTTTAATGAATGATTTTGATATGATGCATGAATTATGCTGACCTGGGGGATGACAGACGTCACGTTGGACGCTGGGGGTTATGATTTGGGTGCTGAGCAAAATCGGGCTTGGATGAGATGCCGAGCGAGGTCGGGCTTTGGTTGGTTGAGACTCCACTGGGGGGAATATGCCAATAAGATTGGGCTTTGCTTGTGACTTTGCTGGGGATATAAGGATCATTTTGGAAGCATGATCGATATCCAGCCTTCGATGCCAATGGTGATTGGGCTTTTGAGAGTAGGTGCCAATGACAATTGGGCTTTTGATTGTTTAGACAAAGGTTGACTTCCTGGGGAATTCGTTAATCCACTGGGGATTGTGCTAATCCGCTGGGGATGCTTATGCTTTGATTGGCAAGTCCTTGCCTGAATTGTCCTTTTGGGCTCTCAATTTATTGGGGATATTCCCGATTGATTCACTGAGGATTCTGTTGGGGAATTCCTTCTTTGCAATTGACCATGCTCGGCCTGCGAAGCTTTCTCTGCTTTAAGGACAGACATCGATGTACACTCCGAATGTTCATGAGTTCGAAAGGAATGTGTTTGTTATTGATAAAAAATAAAAGACTCACAAAATAAATTTTGAAAAAGTTGTGTTTTTTTTTTTGTTTTGTTTTACTATCATCAAGAATAAAAATGAATGAAAGGAATTTGATAGAAGGTAAAGAATGTTGGGAAGTGAAATTTATTTATGGGGTGGTAGCCTGCCAAAGGCGTGGCCCCACGAATCTTACAAAGGCTAGAAAAAGGTAACTATAAAAGGGAGGGTACATTGAACACGGTGGCCACTAGTATCCCTAACAACTTTGAATCCCTCGTTTGGATGCTTCCGATTCGGAGTCTTCAGACAATTGATGTGTCCCTAATGAATTACTGCCAATCCGATGTAGTTACTTTGTCTTTTGATCCTTAATTTTTGCATAGGTCGTCCTTTCAGATGTTTGACCTATCAGGATAGTTGTTTCTGTTTATGTCTCTAATTTTTGCCTGGACCGCCTTTTCAGGTTTTCAGTCCACCGAGACGTGTTTTTTTTTTCTAGACAAAGTATTTCTTGACTACATCGGAGTTCACGGGACGCGGAAAATCCTCGCCGTCCATTGTTGTGAGAATCAAGGCTCTCCGGAGAAAACTCTCTTGACAACATAAGGACCTTCGTAGTTAGGCGTCCATTTGCCCCTAGAGTCGGGTTGAAAGGATAGGATCCTTTTGAGCACGAGGTCTCCTTCTTGGATTTCACGAGGACGAACTTTCTTGTCAAAAGCTTGTTTCATCCTCTGTTGATACAGTTGTCCATGACATAAGGCAGTCATGCGTTTTTCCTCGATTAAGTTCAACTGATCGTATCTGTTTTGACACCATTCAGCCTCTGACAACTTAGCCTCCATCAAGATTCTCAATGACGAGATTTCGACTTCTACGGGGAGCACTGCTTCCATGCCGTGTACTAAAGAGAAAGGGGTTGCCCCTGTCGACGTACGTACTGAAGTACGATACCCATGCAAGGCATATGGTAGCATCTCATGCCAATCCTTGTATGAGACTACCATCTTTTGCACTATTTTCTTGATGTTTTTGTTTGCCGCTTCAACCCCACCATTCATCTGAGGTCTATAAGGAGAAGAGTTTTGATGCTCGATCTTGAACTCTTTGCATAGCTCCTTCATCATTTTGTTATTTAGATTGGTCCCATTGTCCGTGATGATCTTGTTGGGAATACCATATCGACAGATGATATGATTCTTAATAAATCGGACCACCACTTGTTTGGTGACGTTGGCATACGATGCAGCCTCAACCCATTTGGTGAAGTAGTCGATTGCTACTAGGATGAAGCAGTGTCCATTTGAAGCTTTGGGTTTGATCCTACCAATCATGTCAATGCCCCACATGGAGAAAGGCCATGGTGAAGAAAGGACATTCAGAGCCGTTGGTGGCATGTGGATCCTGTCCGCATAGATTTGACATTTGTGGCATTTCCTGGCGTGCTTGTAGCAATCGCTTTCCAAGGTCATCCAGTAATATCCGGCTCTTAAGATCTTCCTAGCCATTGTGTGCCCACTGGAATGGGTTCCGAAGGAGCCTTCATGTATTTCATGCATTATGAGATCCGCTTCTTGCTCTTCAACACATCTGAGCAGCACCATATCAAAATTCCTCTTGTATAAAACTTCTCCGTTTAGAAAGAAGTTGCCAGCTAATCTTCGCAGAGTTTTCTTATCCTTGTTGGATGCCCCATGCGGGTACTCTTGCTTGTGGAGGAAACATTTGATGTCGTGGAACCATGGTTTGTCATCTATGACTGCTTCGGCCGCAAATACATGTGCAGGCCTTTCTAGGTGTTGAACCTTGATTGTTGGGATTTCATTTCGGCGTCTGACCTCATACATAGAAGACAAGGTTGCCAAAGCATCTGCCATTTGATTCTCGTCTCGAGGAATGTGATGCAGCTTGACTTCGTTGAAAAAGGTTAGCAAACGTCTTGCGTAATCTTTGTAAGGGATCAAGCCGGTGTGACGAGTTTCCCAATCTCCATTGATTTGATTAATCACAAGAGCTGAGTCTCCATAAATGTCGAGGTTCTTGATCCTTAGATCAATGGCTTCCTCAATTCCTAAGATACAAGCTTCATACTCTGCCATATTGTTCGTACAGTTGAATGATAGTCTTGCAGCAAAAGGGAGATGTTTGCCCTCAGGGGTGACGATGACTGCCCCAATTCCGTTGCCATAGACATTTACTGCTCCATCAAAGATTAACTTCCAACTAGATTCGGGATCTGGACCTTCGCCGAGTAGTGGTTCGTCACAATCCTTCATCTTTAGATACATGATTTCTTCATCGGGGAAGTCAAACTTGATTGGTTGATAATCCTCAATTGGTTGATGAGCCAAATGGTCAGCGAGAATGCTGGCTTTGATAGCTTTCTGAGTGTGGTATTCGATGTCGTATTCTGATAACAACATCTGCCAACGGGCAATCCTTCCGGTTAAGGCGGGTTTTTCAAAGATGTACTTGATTGGATCCATCTTGGATATCAACCAAGTAGTGTGGTTAAGCATGTAGTGGCGAAGACGCCTAGCAGCCCAGGCTAATGCACAACAAGTCTTTTCGAGTAGAGAGTATCGGGACTCGCAGTCCGTAAACTTCTTGCTTAGGTAGTAGACAGCGTGCTCTTTTCTACCGGTTTCGTCTTGTTGTTCGAGTACACAACCCATGGTGTCCTCCAATACGGTTAAGTACATGATCAGAGGTCTTCCTTCGACTGGAGGAATAAGTATTGGAGGTTCTAGCAGGTACTCCTTGATGCTGTCAAAAGCTTTATGGCAATTTTCTGTCCATACCACTTCTTGATTTTTGCGGAGCAGCTTGAAAATAGGTCCACAAGTGGCGGTCATATGGGATATGAATCTAGAGATGTAATTTAAACGTCCTAGAAATCCCCTTACTTGCTTCTCAGTTTGAGGAGCAGGCATTTCTCTGATAGCTTTGACCTTATCGGGATCTACCTCGATACCCTTTTGACTGACAATGAAACCTAGGAGTTTTCCTGATCTCACGCTGAATGTACATTTGTTGGGGTTTAGGCAAAGCTGATATTTTCTTAGGCGTTGAAACATCTTTAACAAGTATTCGACATGCTCTTCATCCGTTCCTGATTTGACAATCATGTCGTCGACATACACTTCAATTTCTTTGTGTATCATGTCGTGGAAGAGAGTAGTCATGCCCCTTTGGTAGGTAGCACCCGCATTTGTTAAGCCAAAAGGCATCACTTGATAGCAGAAGGTGCCCCAAGGTGTAATGAAAGACGTTTTTTCTCTATCCTCAACAGCCATTTTAATCTGATTGTATCCCGAAAAGCCATCCATGAAGGAGAAAACCTTGGATTTGACAGTATTGTCGACCAATATGTCAATGTGAGGTAAAGGGAAGTCGTCCTTTGGACTAGCCTTGTTTAAATCTCGATAGTCGACACACATCCTGACTTTACCATCCTTCTTGGGAACTGGCACTATGTTGGCCAACCATTGAGGATATTCCGAGGTACAAGAAATCCAGCATTAATTTGCTTTTGCACTTCCTCTTTAATCTTAAGAGCCATGTCAGGGCGAGTTCTTCTCAACTTCAGCTTGACTGGCGGACATTCAAGTTTTAGAGGTAAGTGGTGCTCCACAATCTCAGGATCCAATCCTGGCATATCTTGGTATGACCATGCAAAGATATCCACATACTCTTCAAGAAGCTTGACTATTTTCTTTTTGACGGGCGCATCCAATAACGCTCCAATCTTAACTTCTTTCTTTTCTTATTCGGAACCCAAGTTGATGACCTCTACCGTTTCTTCGTGAGGCTGAATGGTCTTCCTCTCTTGCTCTAGTAGGTGCTTGATCTCATCCGGGACTTCTTCATCCTCTTCCTCTTCCGCTTCGTAAACAAGGAATTCAAAGTTGGGAGGGAGCCTAGGGCTAAGGTGTTCGACGGGTTTATGGGTGCTTAGTCTGCATATGATGGATGATTGATTTTAGATGAAAAGAAATGCAGACTCTTTGAAATTAAAAATAGAAAATGTTTTTGGGTTTTTTTTTGAATTGAAAATAAAAAGAAAAAGACAAAGTATAAATACGTAGAAGTTGTGATAGAAACAACGATTTTTATTAATTGATGATAGTATATTAAACAAGCCCTACATGAGTCTCCCTTCGCTTCGGGCGAGGCGAAGGGTTTTTTTGAAAAAGATAAATAAACAAACACATTACTTTGAAGACTGAATAACAGAAGGAACATCGACGGCAACCCAATTGCGGCAAGCTCCTCCGGGCGTTACATGGATATGTGTTGTTTCCTCCGGTCCATCCTCAGTGATGGCGTTGGTTTCCTCTGTGGAGTGAATGAAGCTAGCGCTACGAAAGATGTTCTCGAGCGGTTCAATGTTAGTGCTTGGTTCGGTAACTCTTGTAGTTGGAGTGAAACCTAAACCTTCTCTATGCTTACGCTCCGGCAGACTTATTGTCTTTCCCCAATCCGGGAGTAAGTCATCTTGCACTGCTCTTTGTGCGCTCTTGAAAGAAGACATGGACGCTCCATTCTTTGTGGCACTCTCATCATCTAAGGAAAGACCTTGGAATGATGTCCCGTCCACGATATCAGCACCGATGAACGAGAAAGCCGACAAATGGCTGATTAACAGAGCTTCCTCTCCTCCCACAGTGACTAGCTTTCCATTCTTCACAAATTTCAGTTTTTGATGCAGTGTGGATGTCACTGCCCCGGCCTCGTGGATCCACGGTCGGCCTAACAAACAACTATACGCTGCTTGTATATCCATTATTTGGAAGGTTATTTGGAAGACAGATGGCCCGATTGTAATAGGTAAATCCACCTCCCCGATCACTGATTTCTTCGAGCCATCGAAGGCTTTAACAACTACCCCACTTTGCCTTATGGGGGTCCCCTGGTAGGAAAGCTGGTCAAGGGTTGTCTTGGCCATTACATTCAATGAAGAGCCGGTGTCTACAAGTACGTTCGATAAAGCATCCGACTTGCAGTTTACCGATATATGTAATGCCAAATTATGGTGCCTCCCTTGCTCCAGGAGTTCCTCATCGCTAAAGCTTAAGCTGTTGCAGACAGTGATGTTTCCGACAATGCCTCCGAATTGGCCGAGGGTTATGTCGTGCTCCATGAAGGCTTGGTCCAAGACCCTCATCAATGATTCTCTATGTGCGTCGGAGTTCAACAATAAGGATAACATAGAGATCTTGGAAGGCGTTTGCAACAACTGATCCACGACCTTGTATTCGCTCTTTTTGATTAGTTTCAATACCTCATCGAGATCCGAATCGGCATTTGCCCCACTGGATTGACCTACATCCTTGCTCGTGCAGGGGTCTTGGGTTGGCTTCGGTTTAAATACCGGGGTGCTAACCTTCTCTTGGACTGCTGTGGGAAGAACACGTCCACTCCTTAGCACTTTGCTGCTATCCGTGATATTACTGACAGGGGCTAAGGGGTGAATAGGCATTTCTTGGCCGTTGTTTATCATGGTTGCAAGGTACTTGTAAGGAACTGCTTTGTTGGAAGTGTATGGGGCTGGCCCCGGTAAACATATCATGAGTGGAGTAGTGGCAGGCTCTTGGCTGCTGAAGGCTAACTCCAAGTGTTCTGGGAGGTTAAACTCCGGGATTATGACACATACACTTTCGTCCTTTTTGGTGACAACAAATTCCTTCTTGTCCATCAGTCCTTGTATGTCATTTTGGATTTGCATACATCCTTGAGGACTTGCTGAACACTCTTCACAACTAGCACGATCGTGCTCGAACATGGCTGCTTTACACATTTTGATGTGTAGTGGAACCAAAGGCGTCCTGATATTTTGGACTTCCAAAATGGGACTGGTTCCTTGGTGTTCTTGAACCATGTTGATTGAGGAACCATGGTTCGGCAGTGGGTTAGTTTGGACATTTGGGTTAGAGTCCTTGAAGGTCAATACTTTGGTACGGACTAGCCTTTGGACCTCATTTTTTAGAGCAAGGCAACGTTCAATGTCATGGCCTGGTGCCCCTTGATGGTATGCGCAAGTAAGGTCACGGCGATACCATGGAGGTAATACACTCGGTACGGGAGGTGGTGCTCTTGTTTGTACGAGATTTCTCGCAAGTAAACCTTTGTCGCGTCGAATTTCGGATATCAAGCTCTGAACTTTTAATTTTCCGGGGAGAAAAGGAAAAAAGTTCGAAATTACCCTTGAAAAAGATTTTAGGTTCGAAAGTCGATTATGCGAGGGGAAGGTATTAGCACCCCTCACATCCGTTGTACTCAACGGGAACCTCTTAGTCGGCTTTGGCTTAAAATGTTTCGATGTTTTACTTGCGTGTTTAAACATATATAAAAAATATAATACTATAAAAGGACAAAAAGAGATAAAAACAAACGAAAGGGAAAAAAGAAAGTTTTATTAATGGGCTTGACAAGATGTCGATCTTGCTCCTACGTATCTCCCGGTAGTCGGAAAATTCAAAGCGTACGTAGTTCTTTGGTAGAAAAAGTTTGTATGTTGGTTCGTTTTAGTTAAAAAAGATTTGATCGCGTCCGAGCGAAAAAGTTTGGAAAAAAGAGAAAGTAATGAAAGTAAATGTCAACTGTTCGGGTTGTTGCCGAACTGGCCATTGACGACAATGCATAAAGGTAAATGATTGGATAAAAAAAAGATTTGCACTCGGACTTGAACAAAGGTTTTAAAACGCACGAAAGCGTAAATGGTTTTTAATGGTGAAAGACGGACGCTAAGGCGATAAACTCGCGCGATGCGTATATGTTTTAAGAAGAAAAAAATAGACGCACAGGGGCGTAAAAGGTTTGAAAATAAACGACAAACGCGTAGAGGCGATAAATTCGCGCAAGGCGTAAATGGTTGAAAATAAACGCGCAAAGGCGCGAAAGGTTCGAATTGACCACGAGGGCCAAGAAAAGGTTAAAAATGGCCACAAGGGGGCCAAGGGGAGATTGAGCGTGTTTAAGGTCGGAATTGCTGCTGACCTTGTGGGCGTGGCTGTTGATAATGTTGTTGTGGATTTTGCAGGTGTTGTTGTTGATATGATTGTTGATATTGAGGGGGAGGCCTTGGCGGGACCTGAACTTGGTAGTTTGGAGGTGTAGAGATGGAAGGTGAAATGGCAGAGACATGCGGATATGCCGAGTACCCTTGATGAGGTCCTCCGCGGCCAATCATGCCGATATCCTGCTCTTTCTTCCTTGGGTAGCTACCCCCGAATCTCTTCGTGCTGCTAGATGGAGCATTTTCCTTCACTAAGCGTCCTTCTCGGACTGCATCCTCCAAACGTACGCCCTTGCTTACCATTTCTGTGAAGTCACTTGGCGCACTGGCAACCATTCGCTCATAGTAAAAGGAACCAAGAGTGTTTAAAAAGATCTTGGTCATTTCCTTTTCTTCTAGAGACGGGCTAATCTGAGCCGCTATCTCTCTCCACCTTTGTGCGTACTCCTTAAAGGTCTCTTTGTCCTTTTGGGCCATGGCCGGGAGTTGGTCCCGGTCCGGGGCCATGTCTAAATTGTATTTATACTGGTGGACAAACGCCTCTCCCAAGTCATTGAAGGTTTGGATTTTGGTACTATCCAAACCCATGTACCACTTTAAAGCGGCACCGGTTAAGCTATCTTGGAAGTAATGGATGAGCAACTGATGGTTGTCGGTTTGTGTCGACATCTTCCTTGCGTACATTACCAAGTGACTTTGCGGGCAAGTGTTCCCCTTATACTTTTCAAAATCCGGGACCTTAAATTTAGGAGGGATCTTGACATTGGGTACGAGGCAGAGGTCATGGGCGTCCTTCCCGAATAAATCTTTCCCTCGGAGGGCTTTAATTTCCTTTTGCATCTCATCAAATTTTTCTAGGAAATCAGCCATCCTATCTTGGGCACCTAAACTTTCAGCATGAAAGATAGGCCCGTGATCAAATGGAGTGGTATGAACCACTGGTGCAGAGAAGGCCGCAGTAGCCTGGGTAAAGGTAACCTCGGGTTGAGTGACCGGGGTTTCTTGAAGAGTGGTGGGAATTGGGATGGACTCTTCACCAAAATCAAATGGCATGCCCCATGTACAACCGGGGGGTCTAGTGTAGTGCTGAGTTCCGGCATGTATGGTCGGAGTTGAAGTAGAAGCTGATGCTTGAGCTTGAGAGCTAGAGGGAGGAGGAGGTGTCGGGATTTGTGCGGCTGCTAGTAGCTTTACTAACTCCGCTAGCTTTTCCATCTCCGTTCGCATAGATGTCACTTCTTCACGAAGCTCTTGATTCTCTTGTTCTAAATTCTCCATTTTTCTCTTTATGGTTGCTCGGGTATTGTAGGAGTGGGTTGCCTCGGGACGATGAGCCACTTTTCCTTACGGGAAGACACGTAGTGCTGCGGAGAAAATGCGAACACTGAAGACTCAATTCGGATTATAAGAAATCCTGAGGATAAGGAAAGGGAAATGAGTTTTGGACTCGGAGATGACCGTATGCATGATAATGAATGATGTATGCATGGAAATTTTTTTTTTTGTTTGTTTTGCTTTATAAGGAAATTTAAAAAGTGTGCAATTAATATTAGCAATTAGAAATGTTAAAGGCCGGAAAATTATCATTGTTAAAAATATATATTTGATTGAATAACATTGAGATTACAAAGTGTAACTAATGCTAATACAAATCAAATAGCCGCTCGCTTTTCGGCCTTGCCTATTTCCTCCCTATAGAAATCTACTGTGTCCTTGCAGAACTTCATAAATTTCTGGATTTCCGTAGGGATGACAAAGTACGGCATGACCATCTCGGCCTTTGCTAGTTTCTTCGGAAGCCTGGCAATGACTAAGTTCGAGAACGCGACCAATCTAGTGAAGTCCTCACTTAGTCGGGTGGCATCTTGCCATACAAACTCAATCACTTCCTTGCGTTGGGCTAGCTGGATATTTGCACTTCTAATCTCATCAAGGAGTCGTGCAATGTGGTTTCCATGCTCTCTTGCAATCTTATCGAAGTATTCTTCGAATTTCTTGACGTCCGCCTCGAGACGATTGCAATGTATCTTCCCTTGATGAGAAAGACCTTCATATCTTTGCCGTTGGACACGTTCGGCTTGGAGCTGCTCTTTGTAATCTTTGACTACTTCTTGGAGCTGTTGATTTTTCTCTTGAAACTTCAACCTCCATTTCCGTTGAGCTTCGATAGCTAGCTCGCCGAACTTCTTGAGCTCTTGGTTGGAATGCAAGATTCTTTCCAACTCTTCGTCCTTGGCCACAAGGTTGGCATCCGCACTAACCAAACCGCCTCCTATCCAATTTCTCTTCCCTTCGGAGATTTTTAGCCGCTTTTGGCACACTAGGAGAGAATTTGTCACTTCATCACGATCTCTCTTCGTCCTAGTGATTTCTCCCAAAGCTTGGAGGTGCTTCAATTCTAAGTTTCCGTTTTTGTTTTGGAGTTCTCGAATCTTAGCTTTGAGTTCCTCCGCTTCTTTGTTGGGAATGGTTGTGATAGGTTTAGGTGTGGGAGGTTTTGGAGGGCATGTGACCACAAAGGGTAATTTGATTGTTTTAACCCTCTCCTTCACCCATTGAGTATAAAGGGGTTTGGCGACACAATTCCTCTTGCCGACCCTTCCTTTGCGCACTTGGTTCCACGCTCCTCGGATTCTTTCTAGCAATGTTGGGTCTTGATCGCCTTCCCTTAAGAAGAAAACTTCAAACAAAAGGTCATTAGGTTTGTCTTCCATTGAAAAACCTAGTTGTCGGAGAGAGAGGACCGGATTGTAGTTGATACATCCCTTAGTACCAATGAGGGGTACATTATGGAAGTCCCCGCAACTGAGGATAATTTCTGGGTCCTCTAAATTTGGAGAAAACCAATGGATGTCCTTCTCGGCGAGGGTTGTCATCCGTTGTGACCATTTGAGCTTGGCCCGGTTTTCCACAAAGTCTCGGTTTCTCGGCATGTGGGACATCATCCAAATTTGCACCAAAGGAGTGCAACAAGAAATTTTGCGTCCCCTTGCTTGTTCATGCCTAGAGTAGAGGGAATGATAAAAATCCGCCAAAATTGTGGGAACCGGATTTTTAGTCATGAATACCTCTAAAGCCGGAAAGTCTATGAAATCGTCCATGTTGGGGAATAAGACAATCCCGTAGACTAAGAGGGCTAGGATGGCGTTTGAATGCTCTTCCCTCTTTGTTGGCTAGCAAATCCCGAGCTTTGGCTTCCAAAAACTTTCTGGTGAATCCCCTAATGTTTCCTCTAATTTCCAAGTTAGATGCTACTTCTTGGACATCAAGGTATAAGGATTCGGCGATGGCCTCTAATGTGGGGTCTTTTCCCGGACCGAGATAGAGTTCATGACCTTTCATGCTACAACCCAAGATCTTCTCAAATTCTTCCAATGTTGGAGCTAGTTGGAAATCTTGAAATGTAAAGCACCGGAGCGGTGGGTCGAAGAATTGAGCCAAAGTGGTTAAGGTCGTTGAATCTATCTAGATCAAGTATTAACCCATAGCTTGCTTCGAAAATACTCTTGTTGACCGAGGAGAGCCTTTTACTTAAGGCTAACAAACTTTCCACCCTAGGAGCTTTGATCTTGAAAGCGAGCGTACTTTTATTCCCGGAATCCATATTTCTTTTTGCTAATATTTGGTTGTTCTTTTTAAATTCCTATAAAGCAAAGTGATATGCGAAAATTATTTTCCACGAATGTAAATGTATGATATGCATGGGTGTGATATGTATGTTCAAAATTTCCCCCCATCCTCACGTGTAGGCTCTAAAGGTGAGATTTCCTAAGAAGAGGTCCCTAGAGTCATTGATCTCACATGGAATTAAGGTTGTCTATGGACATACGTCAACATGACTTCAATTAATTCCACGTGAAAATCTCCTCTAAGCGAGGTTGGGCATCCTACCTCACGGACATACGTCAACGCGGGCTTCCGCTCACAACCACCATTCTAACTTAGTTTTCTCTCGAGCTCGGGTAGAGAGCCTCACACGTCCGGCATTAACCCGAACAATGTGGAGTAACATCGCTCAAGTAACCCCACAATTGATATATATATATATAGATATGAAGCAAAATGATATATGTAAGTGTAGAGCAAAAGAATAAACAAATAAATGATAAGAACGTATAAACACGCAAGTAAAATGAAACAAATTAGCCTAAAAGCCGACTGAGATAGGCTTGACTCGTTTATGCACAAACAAAGTGTTTTATGCATGGTCCCCAGTGAAGTCGCCATCTTTGTCGCGTCGAATTTCGGATATCAAGCTATTGGGAAGCGTTGAATCACTAAATTTAAATCACGACTGAACTTTTAATTTTCCGGGGAGAAAAGGAAAAAAGTTCGAAATTACCCTTGAAAAAGATTTTAGGTTCGAAAGTCGATTATACGAGGGGAAGGTATTAGCACCCCTCACATCCGTTGTACTCAACGGGAACCTCTTAGTCGGCTTTGGCTTAAAATGTTTCGATGTTTTACTTGCGTGTTTAAACATATATAAAAAATATAATACTATAAAAGGACAAAAAGAGATAAAAACAAACGAAAGAGAAAAAAGAAAGTTTTATTAATGGGCTTGACAAGATGTCGATCTTGCTCCTACGTATCTCCCGGTAGTCGGAGAATTCAAAGCGTACGTAGTTCTTTGGTAGAAAAAGTTTGTATGTTGGTTCGTTTTAGTTAAAAAAGATTTCATCGCGTCCGAGCGAAAAAGTTTGAAAAAAAGAGAAAGTAATGAAAGTAAATGTCAACTGTTCGGGTTGTTGCCGAACTGGCCATTGACGACAATGCATAAAGGTAAATGATTGGATAAAAAAAGATTTGCACTCGGACTTGAACAAAGGTTTTAAAACGCACGAAAGCGTAAATGGTTTTTAATGGTGAAAGACAGACGCTAAGGCGATAAACTCGCGCGAGGCGTATATGTTTTAAGAAGAAAAAAACAGACGCACAGGGGCGTAAAAGGTTTGAAAATAAACGACAAACGCGCAGAGGCGATAAATTCGCGCAAGGCGTAAATGGTTGAAAATAAACGTGCAAAGGCGCGAAAGGTTCGAATTGACCACGAGGGCCAAGAAAAGGTTAAAAATGGCCACAAGGGGGCCAAGGGGAGATTGAGCGTGCTAGACGCGTCAAGGGTGGAATGACGATTGCCCGAGCGACGAGACATACGTCACGCATTCGTGCAACCGAGGTTTGGGGAGACATACGTCAAGCCATTCCCGTTTCATTTAAGTTTGGTTTTGGAACTCTAAGGAATCTCAAAGGGAACCAAAATGCTTTTTAAAGGGAAAATAAAAAAAGGAATCACGAACAAGTTTGTTGTTCGAGTTTATTAAAATCATGAACGTTACTTGTTGCTTAAGCTATTGAAACTCAAGAACAAGCGTAGTTCAAGTTTGAATGATGAACAAAATCATAAAACATGCACAAATTTGGAAAGTTCACAAGTTCGGCTAAATTCGAGCTTGGTTTTAAAAGAGTAAGCAAGTTTGGCTTAAGTTCACGTTTGGATTGGAAATCATGAACAACATGGTTGTTCAAGTTTGTTTTGAAAATAAACGAACTTAGCCTATTGCTCAAGTTTGGTTTTGAAGTTTAAGGACATAACTTGTTTCACAAGTTACTCAAACTTTATCGCACGAACTTGTGAAATTTTCAAAGTTGTGCAGGATTATGAATAGGGTTTGGACAAAAATGATTTTAACTCTTTTTAGGTTCTGAATCAAGGGCTGGAACCCCAAAAATTTGACATTTGGATGCCTGATTCATGTTCTGAGTTTCACATACTTCGCAGAGCAACCAGAACTTGGCTCTGCGAAGTCAGGTTCTGATGTGTTCGCAGTGCGAGCAATACTTTGCTCGGCGAAGTATGCGAAATTTTGAACTCAGAAGCTGTTTCTGAACAGAAGTTCACAAACTGCTTCTAAGCAAGCTTTAGAACCTAAAGGGGGTTAAGAAGCTTTGCAAAAATTGGGAAAAAAGAGTGTAAAAACTCAGTTTCAAGGCTTGGCCCCTTTGAGATCCCTTTTGAGTTTCAAAAGGGGTTTTTGTGCACAAAGTGAAATTGAACAAAGCAAATGATGAAAACAGCAAACACAATGAAAGACAAAGATTATAGGTGACTTACAGGACTCCTAGCAATGCTTGAGCAAGAGGTTGGAAGTGGCTTGCTTGATTGATTAGAGTTTATGAACAATGAGCTCTAGTTGGTTTTGCTTTGTGTATGAACGGATTTGGTGCTGCAATGCAATGGGTTTTTTGGTGTAAATTTCGTGTGTATTATGTGTGTGTTTTTCTAGTGTAATGGCTCTTTTTATGTGTATGCAATGTGTTAATTCCTTATGCCTTGCATTCCCTTTTATAGGCAAAAATGCAATCCTTGCAATGATGAACAAAATCTCTAGATCCTAGCTGGTTTGTGGGCTAAATCCAGGCTAAATCACTTTGCATTTAATGCTAATGGACAGAAGCTGCTTTGCCTTGTGCCAAGGGGCAAGACCTTGACTGATCTCAGCCACAAATGCAGCTGATTCTAGAAGGTAATGATGAGAAAAACTGAAAAACAGGGCAGCTTGAGATTGTGTGATTCTTGGGATCAATCCTTGCAATCTTGGAAGGCCAAGCAATGTAAACGTGTACTGCCATGTACAGGGAGATTGGGGGAAGCAAAATGAGCATGTGGGCTGGTGTGTGGGAGGAGAAATCCAGCTCAAAACAGGGCAGCACAAACAGCATTTTGCAAGCAAAAATCACTTAAGTTTGACTGGTTTTGGTGGAGAAAAAGGGAATAAAAGGGATCAAGTAGCTGGCTGGCAAGCTCAGGTTGGATGATGGGTCCATTTGGAGGGACAAGAGCTGACCAAGGGCTGCCAATTTGTTTGAGCACATGTTAGGTTGGAAGAAAATCCTTCTTTCCTTTTACCTTTAATGTCACACTATGATTCTTGCCTTGCTGCATTAAATCAGTCACAAATAGCAATAACAATAATAATAATACTAATAATAACAATTACAAATGAAAACAAAACAGATAAATCAAAGAAAATAAAAATTCTGCAGAAAATCGCAGAGGTCGCAGTGCGAAGGTAACTTCGCACTGCGAACTTCCCTTTTTTAGGTTGCTTCATGCAGTATGATATGATATTAGGTAGACTCAATAAGGAGTTTCTGCTGGGGAAACTTAATGGCCATAGGTGAGTTTAACAAGAATTGGGATAGTTTGTGAAGGGACCCGCTGGTTGTTTTTGAAGAAACCTACTGGGGAAGTTCTTGAAAGAGGTCCAATGGGGAACACTGGGATAACTTGTTGGTGAATGTCGGTGAATATGGGATACTCACTGGGGAGTGTTTGCTGGAGAGCATGAGAAATTGTGAGGAAGAGTATGTTATGAATATGAGATGCATGCTAATGAATGAGTTTGATATGATGCATGCACTATGCTGACATGTGGGACAAGCAAACGACATGTTGAGCTTTGGTTGTGATTATAAGGATTATCTTGAAAGCCGATCGATATCCAACCTCAGTGGATGAAAGAAATGTGGGGTATGTTTTATTTGGAGAATCCCGTCCTTCCGACACCCGGGATCGATCTTTGTGTTTCATGTATCGTGAGCTGCGCACTTGTTTCTGCTGAAGAGTAAGAATCTCAAAATGACTGATGATGAGTTTCAGGCCTTGAATCCTTTGGTGCAATACTGGAGACCAACGAAATTCTTTCGACATTTAAAAAATTCAAGTAAAATACATATTTTTTGTAAGTTTTTATATTATTTCCCGTATTTCAATGCATTATTTATCGTGAATAAAAACAACATTTTACGTGCAAGTGAGGTCATAAAACAATAAAAAGGCTTAAAGATGATTTTTATTCAATGAAACTTAGTCCCTTGAATGGGTAACAATACATGAAGATGCAATCCCTGTAAGAGGTGATTACTAAGATAGAGAAAAGAAAGAAACAAAAAACAAATGGAGATTTGCTTGGGTGTCGCTTTGATACAACACGTGCTACTTTCCCTATGACTTCGAAATCCTTTGCCTCTGAAAGATGATAACGAGACCGATTCTTCCCCTCTGAATTCTGTCAGGTTCTTGTGTACTGCAGCCTTCTGCCTTTCTTATTTGTTTTGAAACCCCTAATTTTTACCTGAACCGCTCTTTCGAGTTTTCAGTCCGCTGGGGTATATTTCCTTTTTTGATGTCCTTAATTTTTGCCTAGACCGCCTTTTCAGGTTTTCGATCTACCAGGACGCTCTCTATTGCCTAAACCGCCCTTTCGGGTTTTTGATTTAGCGAGCTCTTTTCTTCTTTTTCCTCTTCTTTTTTTAGGCATAGTATTTTTTGACTGCGTCGGAGTTTATTGAGAGTGGGAACTCCTCTCCATCCATGGTAATGATAATTAAGGCTCCGCCAGAGAAAGCCTTTTTTACCACGTATGGTCCTTCATAGTTAGGAGTCCATTTCCCGCGGGGATCCTTGTGGATGGGTAATATCTTTTTCAGCACTCAGTCTCCTTCTCTGAATTCTCGAGAACGAACTTTTTTGTCGAATGCCTTCTTGAGCCTCTTTTGGTACAACTGTCCGTGACACAATGCTGTTAGGCACTTCTCTTCTATGAGGTTCAGTTGGTCGAACCTTGTTTGGACCCATTCGGCTTCCTCTAATTTAGTTTCCATCAAGACCCTTAATGAGGGAATTTCCACTTCAATGGGAAGCATGGCCTCCATACAATATACTAAGGAAAAAGGGGTTGCCCCAGTGGAAGTGCGGACTGACGTTCTGTAGCCGTGCAGCGCAAAAGGAAGCATCTCATGCCAGTCCTTGTAGGTTTTTACCATCTTCTGGATGATTTTCTTGATGTTTTTGTTGGCTGCTTCTACCGCGCCGTTCATCTTCGGCCGATATGGTGAGGAATTATGGTGCTCAATCTTGAAGTCTTTGCACAACTCCTTCATTGTGTTGTTGTTTAGATTTGTCCCATTATCTGTGATGATTTTGTGAGGAGTGCCGTAATGGCAAATGATTTCCTTTTTGATGAATCAGGCTACCACCTATTTTGTGACGTTTGCATAAGAAGCCGCTTCAACCCACTTGGTGAAATAGTCGATGGCAACCAGGATGAACCGGTGTCCATTTGAAGCTTTTGGTTCAATCATTCCAATCATGTCTATGCCCCACATAGAAAATGGCCAGGGTGCCGTCATGACATTAAGAGGAGTTGGTGGCACATGCACCTTGTCGGCGTAAATTTGACACTTGTGACATGTCTTGGCGTAGTGGAAACAGTCAGCCTCCATAGTTAGCCAGTAATAGCCCACCCTTAGAATCTTCTTTGCCATTGCATGCCCATTGGCATGGGTTCCAAAGGACCCCTCATGGATTTCTATGATGAGCATGTGTGCTTCATGTTTATCCACACACCTGAGCAAGACCATGTCATAATTTCCTTTGTAGAGTGTGTCCCCACTGAGAAAGAACTGCGATGCCAATCTCCTGAGGGTTTTCTTGTCTGTTTGTGAGACATTCTCTGGATACTCTTGCTCTTCGAGGTATCGTTTGGTGTCGTAAAACCAGGGTTTGTTGTCAAGTTCTTCTTCGACTACTGCACACACAACTGGTCTATCCCTATGATCCATCCTTATGATTGGTGCTTCGTTATGGAAATTCACTTGGTACATGGATGATAATGTAGCTAAAGCATCCGCTACCTGATTCTCTTCTCGAAGTATATGATGAAAGGTGATCTCATCGAAATGCTTCATCAACTCTACAACATAGGCACGGTAGGGGATCAAATTAGGATGTTTTGTTTCCCATTCTCCTTTCACTTGATAGATGACTAGTGCTGAATCCCCGTATACTTCAAGGATTTTGATCCTTAGGTCAATTGCCGCTTTGAGGCCCAAGATGCACGCTTCATACTCTGCCATGTTATTGGTGCAATCAAAGCATAACCTTGCTGTGAAGGGTTGATACCCATTTCTTGTTGATATTAAGACTGCCCCGATCCCGTGCCCCATGGCATTTGAGGCACCATCGAAAGCGAGCTTCCATCGAGTTCCTGGTTCAGGCCCTTCATCATCACTTATGATCTTTTCGTCATTCAAGGCTACAACGTCTTCATCGGGGAAATCAAATTGTATGGGTTGATAGTCTTCCAATGGTTGGTGAACAAGGTGCTCGGATAACACGCTCCCTTTTATAGCCTTTTGAGTAACATATTGGATGTCATACTCGGATAGCAGCATTTGCCAACGGGTTATCTTTCCTGTGAGGACGGGATTTTCGAAGATGTATTTGATGGGATCCATCTTTGATATCAACCAAGTGGTGTGAGTCAACATGTACTGTCTTAAGCGTCGGGCAGCCCATGCTAAGGCGCAACAAGTCTTTTCAAGTGAGGTATACCTTGATTCGCAATCGGTGAACTTCTTGCTTAGATAGTAGATGGCGTGCTCTTTTCTTCCTGTTTCATCCTGTTGTCCTAGCACACAACCCATTGATCCATCAAGCACGATCAAGTATAAGATGAGGGGTCTACCAGGAACTGGAGGTATCAGAATTGGTGGCTCTTGCAGGTATTGTTTGATCTTATCAAACGCCTCTTGGCAGTCCTCATTCCACTGAACAGTTTGATTTTTCCTTAGCAATTTGAAAATTGGTTCACAAGTGGCCGTCATGTGTGAGATGAATCTAGCAATGTAGTTCAATCTTCCTAAGAATCCACGAACCTCCTTCTCAGTCTTTGGCGCTGGCATATCTTGTATGGTCTTTACCTTCTCAAGATCCACTTCGATACCCTTTTGGCTGACTATGAATCCCAATAGCTTACCGGACCTAACACCAAATGTGCACTTGTTAGGATTTAGGCGTAACTTGAATTTTCTCAGGCGCTCGAACAGCTTTTGGAAATGGAGCAGATGATCCTCCTCCGTCTGGGATTTGGCAATCATATCATCGACATAAACCTCTATTTCCTTATGAATCATGTTCCGGAAAAGAGTCACCATTGCTCTTTGATATGTTGCCCCGACATTCGTTAATCCGAAGGGCATTACCTTGTAGTAGAAAGTCCCCCATGGGGTGATGAACGTGGTTTTCTCCATGTCTTTTGGAGCCATTTTGATTTGGTTGTATCCAGAGAAGCCATCCATGAAAGAGAAGACTGAAAACTGGGCGGTGTTGTCTACCAATACATCAATGTGAGGTAGTGGGAAGTCATCCTTTGGGCTCGCTCTATTCAAGTCCCGGTAGTCCACACACATTCTGACTTTGCCATCTTTCTTCGGCACTAGCACAATGTTGGCAACCCATTGTGGATACTTGGTCACTGCTAAGAAACCGGCGTCAAACTGCTTTTTTACTTCCTCTATAATCTTGAGAGCCATGTCGGGTCTGGTTCTTCTCATCTTTTGCTTTATTTGTGGGCATTCCGGCTTCAGCGGTAGTCTATGCACGACTATGTTGGGGTCTAATCCTGGCATGTCTTGATACGACCAAGCGAACACATCTACATACTCTCGTAGTAGCTTAATCAGCTTTTCCTTCACGTCTTCTTGCAGGGAGGCTCCCACTTTGACCTCTTTCTTGTCCTCTTCCGTCCCTAAGTTGATCATTTCAATTGGTTATTGGTGCGGTTGTATTACCATATCCTCTTGATCCCCAAGTCTGGACAATTCTTCAGGAAGTTCATAATCGTCCTCCTCATCGTCTTCCGTTTAGTTAATCGGGAAATCGAAGTCGTAAGGGATTAAAGCAGTGTTATTTTCGGTGGGTGTATTTGTGGATCTGCATGAGTATGTTTTTATTTTAGGTTTGCAGAATTTTTTTTAAAAAAAAAATATTGCTATTAAAGAACAAAAGGAAGAAATGAATTCAATTGAACATAAAATGCAATTTTATTAATGATAGACTTAGCTTGAAAAACATGGGGGCCCCACAAAGCTAATCATTTGCCTTGGGCAGAGCAAAATGATTTTTTTTTTTCAAAAAACAAAAACAAACATGATAAATTACTTGAACACGGAAATGATTTCTGGAATTTCTAAGGCCTTCCAGTTGTTCAGGATCTCATCAGAAACACAGCGGTACACTAGGTCGGGTACTTCTTCATCTGTGTCTTCTAGCAGAGCCACCTGGTCTTCATAGCTAAATCCATCACTGTAAAATGTCTCTAGAATGGGAGGGATTCCTTGCTGACGAGGCTTTAACGAGGTTTCCGCCGATGGCTGATATCCTAGCCCGAAACGGTTCTTCTTTTCTGGTATGTCCACCAACTTTCCCCATCCTGTAAGGCTACTCTCCTCTAGAGCCTCTCTCACAGCCCTCCATGAGGACATGGTTGTCCTTGCCTTCTTTTTGTGCTTTGAGCTCATGGTCACAACATTGGCCACTTCCAAAGATTGAAAGGGAATATCCACAGCTTCCTCATCCGCCTCTATATAACGGAAGGACGAAAGATGGCTCACCATCATATCTTCCTGGCCGGAAACTACGATCATTTTGTCATCAACAATGAACTTGAGTTTCTGGTGCAGAGTAGAGGTGATGGCTCCGGCGGTGTGGATCCAGGGTCGTCCTAGAAGACAACTGTAGGTCGGATTGATGTCCATGACCTGGAATGTGATGGTGAAAACTTGAGGCCCAATTAGAACAGGTAGGTCAATTTCTCCTATGACGGCCCTTCTTGACCCGTCAAAGGCTTTCACTACTAAAGCGCTCGGCTTCATCACTGTCTTTCACATGATAGCTTCAAAAGGGTGGTCTTAGGCATCACATTCAAGGATGATCCCGTATCCACCAGCACTCGGGATAGGATGTAGTCCAAGCACTTTACAGAGATGTGCAAGGCCCTGTTGTGAACATGTCCCTCATCGGGTAGTTCGTCATCATTGAAACCCAAATACCTGCTTGTGGCAATGTTCGCCACTATTCCATCAAATTGGTCTACAGGGATATCCTTAGTAACATGTGCTTCGCTAAGGATCCGCAATAATGCTTTTCGATGGGCCTTCGAGCTTAGCAATAATGATAAGATGGAGATTTTAGAGGGAGTCTGACTCAACTGGTCAATTATTTTGTACTCGCTTTTTTGGATGATCCTCAGGAACTCTTCGGCCTCTTTTTTTGGGGCTGTTTTCTTGGAGGGTCCTGCTTGGTTCTCCATCTCTTCCACATTCTTTTCCTTGAGCGGTTCCCTTGGTGGTTCTGCAGTAGTCTTCCCGAGCTGCTCCGGAGCGAAAACTCTACCGCTCATTGTCATATCTCTAACGCCGGTAATGTTAGTGACGTTAGATTCTATTTTTGCCAATGGTTTGCCTTCCATATAAGCGACAGGCTGGTAATTCCACGGTACTCTTTTTGTACTCTCAAAGGAAAAAGGCGCAGGCACATGGAATATTATGGGCTTTACCGGTATTTGTACCTCTTTCCTCTGATATGGGATTTCGAGAGGTTTTGGGTCTTGAGACTCCAAAGTAGCAACGTCCGCGCTACCTTTTGTATAGCAAATTTGGACCCAACCTTGGTCCATTAACTCTTGAAGACAAATCTTCAATTTTTCACATTCGTCCGGATTTATTATGCAGGCTTCGCAATCGGCATGCATTTCTTCTAACAAACCATAGCCGATCAACCTTTCTCGTATGACAGACATAGGAGTCTTTACATTGACCACCTCTTTGATCGGGCCAATGTGTTCGAGCTCTTCCACTGCGTTCACAGATGGACCCACATGCCCCGGTAATGGATTATTTTTCACATTTGGGTTTTCTTCCTTGAAGGACAACAACTTCCGGTTAATGAGTTCCTGGACCTTGTACTTGAAAGCTTTACAGCCTTCGATGTTGTGCCCCGGTGATCCCGCATGGTACTCACACCTAGCATTTGCATCATAAGTAGGTGGATATGGGGGCATTATAGGTTGTAGCGGTCTTGGCTCGACCATCCCCTTCTGGATTAAGTAAGGCAGGATTTGACCGTAGGGCATGGGCACGAGATCAAACTGCACGTTTTTATAGTTATTCCTCGGGCCTGTTTGATTCCTTGGTGGGTACACGCTTCGTTGTTGCTACTGATTTTGCTGAGGCATTACTGCCGGTTGTTGAGGTGGAGTCGTGGGGCTTACTTGATATGGGTATTGCCCCTGAGCTGCTGCTGCCACGTAAGGATAATGGTAGTGAGGCATCTGAGTTCAGGGTGCCCGAGGCGGTCCTACCAAAACAGCGTTCGTCTCCCCTTCTTTCTTCTTATGATAGTTACTGGGGGATCTCTTGGCTCCACTTTGAGTATCAGGAGGGCCTTGAATCTTTCCCCTCTTCACTCCATCTTCTACTCATTCACCGATTATGACTAGGTCAGAGAAGCCTGATGATGTGCTTCCCATCATTTTATCATAGTATGGGCCTTGTAGTGTGCCCATGAAGGTGTCAACCAGTTCTCTTTCCAACAGCGGTGGTTGCACACGAGATGCCAATTCTCTCCATCTCTGAGTGTACTCTTTGAAGGATTCGTTACTCCTTTTAATAAGGTTTTGTAACTGCATCCGATTGGGAGCCATATCCAAGTTATACTTGTATTGCTTCAAAAAAGCATCAGCCAAGTCTTTCCATGTTTGGACATGGGTGCGCTCCAACTGCATGTACCAATCCAAAGATGCTCCGCTTAAACTGTCTTGGAACACGTGGATCATGAGCTTCTCGTTTGTAGCGTAGGCAGCCATCTTCCTACAAAACATCCGCAAGTGATTTCTGGGGCATTGAATCCCTTTATACCTCTCAAAGTCCGGCACTTTGTATTTTGGAGGGATAACCACATCGGGTACTAAACACATGTCCAAGGCATTGTACCCATAGGCGCTGGATCATTCAACAGCCTTCAGCCTCTCTTCCAAAACATGATACATTTGAGTGGACTCGCTGTCTTGGTGGGTATTGTTGGGAGCTGAACGCCTAAGCTGGGTATCTTCCATAGTATGAGAGACATCCTCATTTCGCTCCTAATGGGTATGGTAATCTGTGGTTTTGGAGGTGGAACAAGGCTATCACTTTCAGGTGGGGTATAACCTTGAGGAAGACCGTACGGGGGCCATGTTACATTTCCCGCATTTCCCGCTGGGCGAGAGTTGTCTTCCCTGTTGGACAGAGCTTGCATGAGTTCTAGCAGCTGATCCATTTTTTCTTTCATCGCATCAACCTCCCCTCTCAAAGTAGTCTGATTTTGTTCTAAATTATCCATGATCCTTTGATGGTTAGCGCGGGTCCCGTGTGAGTGTCGGAGAACAGGCTCTTGGGCCAATTGCTTCTTGGGCTTCCTGGCTATGATTGATTTCCTTCCTGGAGTTTTGGGGGAAATGATATGAGTGTTTTTTCTTTAAAAATTGCATGAGAATGCATGTATGCGATGTATATGAAAAAACATGCCCCTTTTGTTTTGGGAAGGAAAATGTATATGCAAAATTATTTTCATGGATGCAAATGTTATGGCATGCAGAGGTGTGGTTAAGAGGTCAAGGTATAGGAACGTTCAATACTTCCCCCCATTCTCACATGTAGGTTCTACAGATTCTTTCTAAAAGGTCCCTAGAGTCACGGATTCTACAAGGAAATATTGTCGCCATTGCAAATACTCGCAAGACAACAATACTTCCAAGAGAATCTACTCTAGGCGGGGTTTTCTTGCCAACCCTACAAGACATACGTCAGGAAGGCCAACACTACGCAACCACCATGTTATCTTAAGTTTTTTCTCAAAGCTCGGGTATAGAGCTTCACTCATGTGACAACCCACAGTTGACATATCAATATGAACATAAAGCATAATGAAGCATAGATATAGAGGCAAGAGAAAAAAGAAGATAAAGACATATGCCAAAAACATGTAAGCAAACAAAAACACTTAGCCTAAGAGCTAACTAGGATAGGCTTGACTTGCTAGTGAGAAACAGAGGTCCCCAGCGGAGTCGCCAACTGTGCGCTCTCTAAAAAGAAAAACGCTCGAGCGTACCGACGCTCGTAAAGACTGCGGAGTCGCCACCAAAGTTTATATTTAAAAGGGAAACGTTGATAAAACCCTTGACGATGTGGAAAGGATGGTCATCGCAACCATTAACGGGTTCGGGAGTCGATTATGCAAGGGGAAGGTATTAGCACCCCTCACATCCGTTGTACTCAACGGGAACCTCCTAGTTAGCTTAGGGTTAAAAGTGTTTTAAAGGTTTGCTTGCTTCGTTTTAATATTTCAAAGGGGAAAAAGAAAAGGGGGAAAAAAGGTATTTTTTATTAGTGTGCTTGACAAGAGTGGGATCTTGCTCCTATGTATCTCCTGGTGCGATGGAGAATTCAAAGCTACGTAGTTCTTTGGTAGAACACGTTTGTTTGTTGGTTGATTTTAAAGAACAATGTTTTTGATCGTACTCTAGCGGTTAAACGTAGCTTGTATGCTCGCGCTTGGGAGGCTTAAGCGTTTGTTTGTATCGCGTTAGAATTGATAAAACATCGTGCTCTTGTGAAAAGAGATTTGAATTTTAATTGACCACGGGGGGCCAAGAATTAGTTTGGTGTGTGATTTTAAAGAACGATGTTTTTTATCGTATTCTAGCGGTTAAACGTAGCTTGTATGCTCGCGCGTGGGAGGCTTAAGCGTTTGTTTGTATCGCGTTAGAATTGATAAAACATCGTGCTTTTGTGAAAAAGGTTTTGAATTTTAATTGACCACGGGGGGCCAAAAATTAGTTTGATGTGTTGGATTTGTTTTATGTTTTTGTATTTTTGAAAATAGAATGACGATTGTCCGAACAACGAGACATACGTCAAGTGCCCGTGCAACCGGGGAATGGAAAGACATACGTCAAACCACTCCTTTTTCATTCAAGTTTGTTATTGAAATTTATGAAATTAAATAAAAGCAAAAACACTTGTTATATTTTTTAAAAAAAATGAGTTTCAGCCCTTGCAAAAAAAAAAAAGTTTAAAATAGGTTCTGAACCTCAGAAGCTGCCCAGAAGCTGCTTCAGAAGCTGCCTTCAGAAGCTGCCTCAGAAGCTGCCTTCAGAAGCTGAACTTCAGAAGCACTGTTCAGACTCTGAACTTCAGAAGCACTGTTCAGACTCTGAACTTCAGAAGCACTGTTTAGACGTTGACTTTTGGTTGACCATCAGACGCACTGTTCAGACGTTGACTTTGGTTGACCATCAGACGCACTGTTCAGACGTTGACTTTTGGTTGACCATCAGACGCACTGTTCAGACGTTGACTTTGGTTGACCATCAGACGCACTGTTCAGACTCTGGGGTTCAGAAGCACTGTTCAGACTCTGAACTTCAGAAGCACTGTTCAGACTCTGAGGTTCAGAAGTATTGTTCAGACTTTGAACTTCAGAAGCACTGTTCAGACTCTGAGGTTTAGAAGCACTGTTCAGAAGCTGCTTCTGAAGTACTGTTCAGACTCACTGTTCAGAAGCTGCTTCTGAACTACTGTTCAGACTGCTTTTGATTTCTGATTTCAGAACCTCAAGGGGGTAAAAAACAATCGAATTTAGTAAGAAAAAGAAGTAAACCACTTCTGTTTTGGTGATTTGTAAACTTTGAGATTTTTTTTTGGGGTTTTTAAAAGATGTTTTTAGTTCAAAAATGAGTTAAAGACCACTAAGAATGCAGAACAATGATGCTGAACAACAGGAACAGCAGAACAAAATGCAAACAGAATGCAAAAGAAGAGATAAAAAGGGTTAAGACACTTACAAATTCCTAGCCAAAGCTTTGAATGCAAGAAAATGAAAGGGCCTTTTGAGTAGCTGTGGTTTTTGCAAAGCTGGAAGTGATGAAGAATAAGAACAGCAACAACAAATGGTGTTTTGCTGTTATTTGTCACTCTGGGTATGATGTTTCTGGTGATTTAGTGGTTGTTTTGATTGTTTGATTGGTTTGTGATGGTTTGTGAAGAAGGAAACAGAAAACAGAGCTTTTCTTTTCAAAGATTGTGGTGAATTCTTGCTGTTTCTTTTGATTCTGAGTTTGCTCTAAAATTCCTCTGTTCTTTCTCTCAAAATTTCTCTCTAAATCCTTCTAAATTGTGTTAAAAAAACTGTCCCAATCCTCTAAATTTCGTGTTGCTTATATAGGCAAAATTGTGATCATTTGTAATCATGAAAAATCCCTTAAAAGCTGGACCTTTTGTGTGCTATGACCAAGACTTTGGTTAGCATTTAATGAAAAAGGAAGGAAGTGACCTTGCCTTGTGATCTTAGTGAAGACTTTGGTTAATTTCAGAACAAATTGGGGCTGAGTTGACAGAAGTTGCTGAAAAATGGGATAACAGGGTGCTGTTTGCAACTTGTGGTGCTATTGGGATTGATCTTGGAAGATTTGGGGAATAAAGAAACAGGAAAGGAAGGGTGCTGTCCTGTGCAGAGGTTGGGAGAAACAAAGGAGAAAGGTGCTGCACACAGGGGTAGCAGCAGAGAAAAAATGGGAAGGACGAAATGCTGGAACAGGAGCAGCAGTTTTGGAAATAGGGGCAGCAGTTTTGCAGCTTACCTTGACTGGTTTTGATAAAGAAGAAAGGGAAGAAAATGGCAAGGTGGTTTGCTGGAAAGTAACAGGGGAAAGGGCGCAGGAAACAGAGGAAGGGGAGAAGTGCTGCCCTGGGCAGCCACTTGCTTGGCACATGCTTCTTCTTGGCACAAGTTTTTTCTTTCTTTCCCTTTTTTGAAACAAACATAATAATAATAAAAGTAATGTACTCGCTGAGAGTCTCATCCGAAAACTAGGGTTCTGCCTTGGATTGATCCCAAGGTTCTATTTATAGTCCCAATATGGGCCTATCCAGCCATGATTTTGGGCCCCCAAAATCATGTGACTGTCAGGTGGGCCTTGTACCCTTCTGGAGAGCGCCCGGCCTGATTCGAAGGGTACAAGCCCTTGTTCATGGGGCCTGAAGGCCTAAAAGATAAGATCTACCGTCCACAGCCCAACAAGCACGAGATTTGGGACAAGGCGAAGTGATTAAACTGCTAGCCCAACACGGGTGCCAGCCCAACACGGGTGTCAGCCCTAACATGGGGGCTAGCCCAACATAGGTGCTAGCCCAGCACGGGTGCTAGCCCTAACATGGGGGCTAGCCCAACATGGGTGCTCGCCCAGCACAGGAGCTACCCCCAGCATAGGTGCTAGCCCTAACATGGGTGCTAGCCCAACACGGGTGCCAGCCCAACACGGGTGCCAGCCCTAACATGGGGGCTAGCCCAACATAGGTGCTAGCCCAGCACGGGTGCCAGCCCTAACATGGGGGCTAGCCCAACATGGGTGCTCGCCCAGCACAGGAGCTAGCCCCAACATAGGTGCTAGCCCTAACATGGGGGCTAGCCCGACATAGGTGCTAGCCCAGCACGGGTGCTAGCCCTAACATGGGTGCTGGTGCTAACCCAACACAGGTGCTAGCCCAACACGGGTGCTAGCCCTAACATGGGTGCTCGCCCAGCACAGGAGCTAGCCCCAACATAGGTGCTAGCCCTAACATGGGGGCTAGCCCAACATGGGTGCTGGTGCTAGCCCAACACAGGAGTATGATACATTCTTTTCTTTAAACTTCTCGTCTGTTCCTTTTACCCTCAAATTTATTCATTTTAGAAAGCATCTCTTAGGCGGCGGCCGTTATTAGCGTTCGTTTCGTAACAACATTGAGAATTATTTACAGCCACAGCCCAACAAGCACGAGCTTTGGAACAAGGCGAAGTGATTAAACTGTTGCCCGGGAATTATTTGTATATGACTTCTTGCCCAACAAGTGAGACTTACTGGTTGTGAAACTATGTAAAAAATTTTAAATTACGAGGTGCTAGCCCAACGCAGGTGCCAGCCCAACACGGGTGCGAGCCCAACACGGGTGCTAGCCCTAACATGGGTGCTCGCCCAGCACAGGTGCTAGCCCAACGCGGTGCTAGCCCAAACATGGGGGCTAGCCCAACATGGGTGCTAGCCCAACATAGGTACTAGCCCAGCACGGGTGCTAGCCCTAACAAGAGTTTTTAGCACACGACGTCTTAGAGCCCTTTTACAGGGTTAAGGAATTAGGCGGAGATCTCTTTTTCTGCTCGCGACGTCTTAGAGCCCCTTTTGGGGTTAAGGAATTAGGCGGCGATTTCATTTTCTGCTCGCGACGTCTTAGAGCCTCTTTTGGGGTTAAGGAATTAGGCGGCGATTTCATTTTCTGCTTGCGACGTCTTAGAGCCCCTTTGGGGTTAAGGAATTAGGCGGCGATTTCATTTTAAGCACACGACGTCTTAGAGCCCTGTCTTTTAGGGTTAAGGAATTAGGTGGCATTTTCATTTTAAGCACACGACGTCTTAGAGCCCTGTCTTTTAGGGTTAAGGAATTAGGTGGCATTTTCATTTTAAGCACACGACGTCTTAGAGCCCTGTCTTTTAGGGTTAAGGAATTAGGTGGCATTTTCATTTTAAGCACACGACGTCTTAGAGCCCTGTCTTTTAGGGTTAAGGAATTAGGTGTGCAACCCTCACTGGGGTTTGGCGAGTGCAAGCTTCATTTTGTCTCCGGATATTTTACTTCAGCGGACATTTTCTTCTTCTTTTTGACAGTAAAGTTCCTGATTCAATTCCAATAAAAACCAGATTCCTTACAAGTAATGGAATAAATGGAGAATGAAACATTTATAAACCAACTTTTAGAGCCAAACTTTCTAGCAATACCCACTAAAGCATGTGCAGCAGAATTCTTGCATCTTCTAACACTGAACACCCAAGTATTAACATCATAGACAACATATAATTATCAATTTCAGCTAGTTACAAGCTACCATGATCAATTTTGGCTAACAATATTTGTTTTCGCCTTAGTTTAACTCTGCTATACAAATATTTGAAAACAATCACCACCACAGGCAGTTGGTACCAAACCAATGTCAGAAGACTTCATCAACTCCCCTGGACAAATCTAATAATTTGCATTTTCTATGAACAAGGAAGAGCAAATAAACAAAAGGTGCAACAGCTTAGCAGGAAGAGCAAACATCACAACAGATAATCATAGCCACACTCCCAAATGGCCCAAATGGTCTAACTACATAACTGCAAACTAAATAATCAAGTCACCCAATACCTGCTTTAAGTTTTGAGCTAAACCATGAAAAATACAAGTATAACAAGTACTACTTCATTCAGTAACAATAACGCAAAGCAGATGCCACTGAGGAGGAGGCAGCAACATCAAAGAACAATACATTATGTCTACAGTGATAATGAGGTTAAACTAGAAATGAGTGTGATACATATGTTCAGCATGACAGATGAAGATTGACAGGTGCAGCAGAGGCAGCCGCAGCTGAAGAGGAGGCAGGCGTGGAGAATTGCGAACGATGGCTAGTGTTCCTCATGCCATTTTCATATTCTACAACTTGTTTAGTAACAATGAATCACAAACTCTTCAGATTATTGCTTGCAGTAGAAATTTAATAGAATCAACTCTTCAGACTAAGTTAAGGTTTTTCAATTGTATATATAAGTCTTATTAGTTATAAAGAATAGAGCATGAAATATGATTTCTATCATAAAGTACTTACAACAACATAGAGTAGGGAAATTATAGATTCAGGAATGTGCAGGCTTGCTTTGGCTGAAAAGTTATAATTATATTACATCTTCCAACAGTAGAACTCATAAATTCAATAAACACTTCACATTTAAAACGGATAGGTTGTAAATTGTCATAGACAAAAAACTACAAATCACATTAATCACTCAGCACCATAAAAGCATCAAAGGAGTTAAACCTGACGGTAGCGACGATAGTTATGAACGATGTTACTGTTGAGCAATTTGTTATTCTTTCGTTTGATTTGGGTACTGAGACATACCATCGGCCTCGCGGTTTTGATGAGGTGCCGCCTGCAGAATTTATTATTTGGCAGATGAAGAAATTTGGGGAAGATGCATTTGTTGAAAACGCGTTTGAAAACAAAGGTGTTGTAGTTGCAGCTGAAGAAGAACTAGAAAACGCTCCAAACGATGTCGTTGCTGCAGAAGAGGTTATTCCTCCAAACGACGGCGTAGACGGCGTTGAAGAAGCCGAAGACGGTGCTCCGAATGACGGCGTTGAAGCCGATGACGCCGCAATTCCAAACAACGGCGTCAATGACGGTGCTCCAAATAACGGCGTAGAAGAAGCCGAGGACGTCAGAAGCCGAGGACGCTCCTCCGAACATCGTTGTTGAAGCCGAAGCCGCTCCTCCAAATAGCGTTGTTGAAGCCGATGAAGCTCCGCCTAAGAGATTCGCCGGAGTAGAAGGAGCTCCACCACCGAACGGCGAGCTAGCGGTGGCGGAACCGAAAATGGAAGGAGCAGATGCAGCGGTGGAGAAAGCCGATGAAGCACCAAGTAAGGAAGAAGATGATCCAAAGTTGAAGGAAGAAGGTGCGGTAACAGTGGAGGAAGGAGCAGATAAGAGAGAAGTTCCAGCCGAAGAGGAAGAGGGGGTTCCCCTCCTTCTAGCGCCACTGTACTCGCTGAGAGTCTCATCCGAAAACTAGGGTTCTGCCTTGGATTGATCCCAAGGTTCTATTTATAGTCCCAATATGGGCCTATCCAGCCATGATTTTGGGCCCCCTAAATCATGTGACTGTCAGGTGGGCCTTGTACCCTTCTGGAGAGCGCCCGGCCTGATTCGAAGGGTACAAGCCCTTGTTCATGGGGCCTGAAGGCCTAAAAGATAAGATCTACCGTCCAAGTAATAATAATAATAATAGTAATAATAAAATAAAAAAGAAAGATAAATAAATAATAATAAAACTTTTTATTATTATTTATTTAAAAAGGAAAATAAAAGTTGACTTTTATTTGGTGTTGACTTCTTTTTTTTTTTGAAGAAGAAAAAAAACTTGGACAAAATTAGGGTACAACACTATGTACCGCCAACTTCTTGGCGACATCGGTGTGGCGATATTGCATCAATCACTTTGCCTCTTTGAGCCTCGTGCTTAGGGTGCTATGTACCGCCAACTTCTTGGCGACATTGGTGTGGCGACATTGCATCAATCACTTCGCCTCTTTGAGCCTCGTGCTTGGGGGGGCTGTGTACCGTCCTTCTATTCCTTAAAGGACACGTGGCAGCCTCCCCTAGTAAGCTGGAGCCCACTCGCCACGTGGGCGAAGTTAGGGTCCCGCTGGAACATCACGGAATGAAGAAGGGCCCCAATAACGCATCTGGAGCAGGCTCCCCACGATGAAACTCGAAGTCAACGGCTCGTTACGGCCCGTCTACTAAGTCTTCCCCACGTTCCTGTTGGAGGCCGAGATCCCCGGGGGTGGACCAAGTCACAGCAGCAGGTGGCTTGGGAACCCCAGAAAGGTCACTCTTGATTCCCTTAGGTCAAGGGAAGTATAAAAGGAGCTCAGAATGTTCACACAAGGAAAGACATTCATTTCGGCAGAGAAAAAACCCTAGCCAAGCTCTTGAGTACTAGCACCGCTCAGGGGATTGGTACTGTGATCCTCCTAGCAGGAACATTATAGCTTGTGGTACGTGTTATTCATGACATGCTGGAGAAATATTGTGGAAATTTCAACATTTATTATGTGAACGATCAATCATATTATATATGTCGTCAAATTGATCTGGTATGTTTCGAGTATTTTCTTTTGGTATATTCTTCATCTTTCCTTTCATGGTTCTTTCTCACATTTTCATAGAAAAGAAAGAAGAAGAAAAAATACATATATGCAATTCAGCCATGTTTCTTCTTTTCTCCTTCTATATTCAATGTTAAGAACCTTTTACCTCAAACCAAATTCTACAAAATTAGTAAGATCTACACAATAAAAAAGAAGTATACAAAGTTTGCTCAAGCAAGAACAAATCGAACTTCAATACATAAATCATTGAAACAAGTAATTCCTAACCCTTTTCAATCCCTCATTCAAAACAGAATCTGGAAAAAAAGAAGAAAAAAAATCAACGAAAATGGAATGTGTTATCTTGCTTGCCTCTATATATTATCAATGGAAATGGAATTGACCAACGGTTGAGATTGTAAATGGAATGAAATGGAGAAATGAAGGTTCAAAGCTTCATCCTCTTCTTTCATTCTTTTTCGGTTTATGCAATGCAATGTAACTGCAGAAGAGAAGAGTGGGAGATATGAATTGTGGCTTTGATGGGTTTGTTCATCTTCACCTGGGTTTGTTGGGTTTTGTGAAAATTGTATGTTTTTATGAAAATTGTTGCAAATTAAGGGGAGATGGTTGTTGGCTTTGATGAAGTTGTTGGGTTAAGAAGATGAAGGAGAAGGAGATTGATGAATGTGCACTATAGAGAGAAAGAAGGTTTGAAAGAATCTTGGAAAGAATAAGAAGAATCACATTTTAATTTTTTTTCTTTTCCTTTTCTTTTATTTTTTAAAAAAATTTTATGATTTTTTTAATTTTTCAGTTTCTTTTTTAATTTATTTAATTTAGAAAATGATCATGTGGTTTTTATTTTTTTTAATTTAATAATTACACACATGGCATGTCATGTAAGCGTTGACTGAGTCAAAATTGGGCAAAAAGACTACTATTGCAAAGGGGCTAAAACATAGGGGGGCTAAATTTGTCATTTTTTTTATAGGGGACCAAAATCGCAACATTTGGAAAGATATAGGGTCAAAAGTACACTTAAGCCTAAATAAATGGACAATGTCATTTGGTGAGATATAAATACAAAAAGTATATAATGGGTGCCACCACTAAGTGGGTTCCATCACTATTAATTATTTTTAAACTTTTTTGTGTTTTTATCTCTTCAAATTGAAGAAATGAAGAGACTAATAAATGCAGATCATCTTAACTCCTGAAATACCTTTTTAAAAAACAATTCCTTTTTATAATCTCTAAAATCCAACATTAATAATTTTTTTTTAAAAAGGGGCTTGCAAATTGCATTAGCACTTTTTTTCAGGCTATTAAATACATGACCTATAATAACATTTTTAGTCAAAATACGCTATTAAATCCTCGAGCGAAAGAAGCATACCATAACGCTTTTCCTATTAAAGAAATACTTTTTTTATAAGATTAGAGGATGAGCATTTAAGAATTGATGATTCTCTTTGACCAGAGGATATGACTTGAGAGTCTACAAATGCATAGTCTTCAATGCAGACTTGAAATTCCACATGTCATGTTGTTATCAAATTGAGAGTATGACTTGTACATGTTGTGCATTTCATAAAATTTGTTCCCGAATCTTGGCTTGTGGTGGATTAGATGAACTAGAGTGTATGACTTAAGAATCTCCAAAAGCACAAATTTGGTTTAGTTTGAAGTGTTTCATTCGAAAGCCACAATTAACATAATTTGATCTAGAGGCATGCCTTGTCTTATTTGGTCTTCATGATTGGCCACTTTGTTCTATAAGAAATGATGCTTTCAAAATCCAACTTTCAATTTAACAATTGTGCAATTCTTTTTGGGTGCTTACCATATTCGAATCAAACAAAGGTATGAACTTCTTTGCTTTTCTTTTACAATGTTTAGGGAAAGGTATGCATTTTAGGGTATGTGCTTAAAGTTTTTAATTTGAATAGAATAGGGGGTTAGGTCAGAATTACTGTGTTGGGTAAATTGATTAGAATCATACAACCTGCTTAGACTATTTCTTCTTTTTGGAAAAAACCCATTTGTAATTTTTGAAATAAAAGGGTTTTGTGAAGAAAAATCCACAAAAGTGATGCAATTTATGTGACTCTAGTCATATCTTTCACCATTTAAGGTCTAGCAACACATTTGGATTCAAAGAAGATTATGGGTATGCTTTGAAAATCATTTTATGTAGTTTTTTTTTTTCTCGCTAAACCAGTAGAGTTCTGGGGTTCCTCGCTAAGCCAGAATCAGTTGGCTAGGCGAGCAATTAAGATCTGATTTATTTTGTTTCTCGCTAAGCGAGCATGTCAGGAAAAAATGTGTAGTTTTTCTTGTGTATTGATTACCCATTGCTAACATGTCTCTGATCCATTCTTAAATTTAATTGTTTGAATTGTATTGTTTTGTTGTTTATCATATGTTTTGTAGGAATGAGTCCTAGAAAGAGCAACGCTTGAAAAAGCTCTACAACCAAGAGACAAAAGAATGCAGCTAGTTCTACAAGGGCAAGGGCACAAGGACCATTTGATCATTTAAAATTCAAAGGTGCTTACCAACAAAAACGATGTAGGGAGTTAGTGGAGCGTGTTGGAACAAGAAGTGTCTTGGACAATTACTCGAAGGTTTTGATGATAACAAAGTATTAAAGAACAATTGGAATACTAACATATGTTCAATGTGCAGATCTATCTATTAAGGAAGAACATATGAAGAGCATCATAAGGAACAAGAGAAACGAAGAAGACTATGGTAAAAGACCAAAAGAAGGTCAACCAGAAGTCAACGTCCTAAGAAGACGGGTACCACACAGATTCTGGAGATGTAACTCAACAAACTGTGTGATGGTCATCAGACTCAGACACTGCAGACTTGGATCACCCTCAGACTTGAGTAAGTTATGAGGGACCCAGAATCCACGTAGGCTCTGTCATATTCTGTGAGCTGTCACTATCAAGGTTCTGATAGGTGTATTTCTTTTGTCGTCTTATGTCTACGTGCACAATCAGCCAAAGGACATCAAGAACAAAGCAAGCAACGGATAATTCTTCTTTCATCTAAGGAAAATTCAAAGTCCATTCAACGGGATTATCCATATCAAGCAAAGGACCAATGTTCTTGATCAAAGCTTCTCAACGACTCTATTTGCGCTGGCACTCTTCTCCAACGTCTCTTAAATCCCTGCCTATAGAAGGAGCTGAAGACCACGAAGAAGATTAACAAGACTCTGCTATTCCAAAATGCCATTACTCCGTCAAAATCAAATAATGCAAAACACTTAGGATATTTTTTTTACCAAACTTTGTATCTTAGAAATCCTAGAGTTGTAAAGAGTCTGTTCATTTGTTCATATACACTAAACATTGTTAAATCATGTATTGAACAAATTAGAAGTCTTTAGTTGCAAAGCTAAAGCGTATAAGCCTCTTGGTGAAACCTTGAGCAATTAGAAGTCTCTTAGGTGAGTCCTTAGAGCATTGGAAGTCTCTTGCATGCATGCTTGAGCACTTGTAAGTCTCTTGGAGAAGCCCTTGAGCAAGGAAGACTTTAGGAGTGTCCAAGAGCAGGAAGTCTTAAGTTGTGTGCATAAGCAAAGAAGTCTTAAGCTGTGTGCTTAAGCAAGGAAGTATTTAGGAAGAGTCCTAGAGCAGGAAGTCTTGAGCAGGTGTGCTTGAGCATAAAGAAAGTCTCTTGGAGTTGTCCTTGAGCAATTTGTAATCTTGTATGATTATAGTGAAATCCATTGGAAGTGCAAGGGGACTGGACTACTCCTGGGTTGTGGGAGGAACCTGTATAAAATTGTTTTGTGTCTGCTTTCTCTCTCTCTCTCTCTCTCTCTCTCTTTCTCTCTCTCTCTCTCTCTCTATATATATATATATATATATATATATATCTTTATCTTTGTGTTTCTATACTATCCACTGCAATCATACTCTGGATCAGAATTTGTACACCACAGATTTTGATCAGCTTTTTAACACCAAGAAAAGGAAACCAGAAAAAGCCAACACAATTCAACCCCACTTCTTGTGTTTTTCTCACCTTCAGTTCAGAGCACGGTCTGTGGTCTGCCACTTAACCATGTCATAGAAAAAGATCCAGAGAGAAAAACATGTCTGATGACAGTGAACCAAGCACTTCAGGGGGAAACCATCACGATGCTGTTTATTATGATTACAACACACCAAACGTTGAAAATAAAAGATATTCCAAGAAACCTTCTTTCTTCAATGGAAATGCTGCTCAATTCTCCCGGTGGAAAAGCAAGATGTACAGCCACATCATGAGTATTGATGATGAGTTGTGGGATATCATAAAAGATGGTATAGAGTTTGATGTTGATGTAGAAGGAATGACGCATGACAAAAAAAACTTAACTGAAGCCCAGAAGAAGATCTACAGAAAGCATCACTGGGTGCGTGGAATGCTGGTGGATGCACTACCTCACTTGGAATATCAGAAGATTATCAACAGATCTACTGCCAGTACCATCTTTGAATCTATGTGCTCTACTTGTGAAGGGAATCAACATGTTAGGGAAGCCAAAGCTAACAAATTGGAAAAACAGTATGAGCTCTTCAAAATGAAGAAAGATGGGGATATTGAAGCCATGTACTCAAGGTTTCAAACTCTTCAGTCTGGTCTCCAAGTTTTGAAGAAGAGTTATACTGTAGTTGATCATGTCAAGAAGATTCTTAGGAGTCTTCCGGCAAAGTTAAGGCCAAAGGTAACAACTATTCAGGAAGCAAGAGATTTGAATATGCTAAGTCTGGAGAATCTTATGAGCACTCTCAAAAGCCATGTAATTGAGCTTATAGGAGATCAACCAACTAAGCAATCCAAATCTGTTGCTCTGATATCTTAAAAAAAGCATGTTGAAATTTCTCAAACTTCTGAATCAGTCAGAAGAATCTCTATGGGAGACTCTGATTAGAACTTAAAGGATGAGGAAATGACATACTTGATTGAAAGATTTCAGCACATAACTGGAGAAAAGAATCCTTCACGTTGAAATAGTGGCTCAACCAGCTTAGGATACAAGGATCAGGTGAATGAGTCAAAGGAAAAAAGCGCTGAGGAGGAACGATGCATATGAAAGTGAAAAAGGAGCTTTATGACATCATGGGATGAACTGGATGAGCAAGCAGAAGCAAACAGAGAGGAAGAAGAAGAAAATATGGGTCTAATGGTGTCTTTAGATTCTGACTTTGAGTCAGATTCTGAAGAGAAGTACAATGAACTCTTTTTCTTTTCAAAAGTAGAGTTAATTGATTCTGTAAAAGAACTTTCTCTAAATTGTCTGAACAGGTCAGAAGAGCACTTAGAACTCCTAGAAAAATCTGATACTATGGAGAAACAATATTAACAACTTTGAGTCAGGAATGGCGTCCTTCAAAGTCTGAATGATTTTGTTATGGAAGAAAACTCAACTCTGAAATGCCATCTAAATCACTTGGAGGCCAAACTCAAAATCATGGAGAAAGAAGCAGAAGACAATATCACAAGATCTCTAACAAAGCATGAAGAGGCCCTTCAAGAATTCCTTGCTAACTCCATTGGAAGAAGTAGACTAGCCTCTATGATTTATGGTGTAAGAAAGAATGATGGAGAAGGAATTGGCTACTCAGAATTACCATGCAAGAAGAAGAAAGATCCAGAATAAATGATCACATCTAACCCTGAGGAACTAAAAGAACAATTCTTCAACCACTTCATGTTAACAGGAACAGAAGCTCAAAGTTTGAATAAGTCATAGACAGAAGAGTCTAAGTCACAAATCATGAGTAAGTCAGAATCTGAGACTATCCAATCAAAGATTCTGATGGAGTCAAAACCAAGGGCTCAAAAGCTTCAAGCTCTAACCAGTTCAAGATCAGCTGACAAGAACAACTCAAGACAAACCTTATGCAAATAAAAAGTCTTGAATACTTCTCATCAGTCAAGCTCAGGATCAAAGGCTCAACAGACCTCAAAGGCATCCAAGTACATCAAGAAAGAACCCATAAAATTATGGGTACCCGGAAGTGAAATCATCTACAATTCATAAAAGGTCCACAACAAGGCATCAAAATCATCCTCAGAACCTGGACAATGGCTACTCACTAAACACAATGGAAGAAAGGCACGTGTTTCAAGACTAGAGTCTGAAAAGGGAAATTACTGTGGATACTAGAGAGACCCTGAGGTAAATAATCAATGATAAACCATCTTTCTTTCTACCTTTTATTTTTTATGATAGATCTGAACATAATATACTTAGCACAAATTCATCGTGTGACAGATATTACAATGATGAAATAAGATATCAGACATTAGTTATGATAAGGCCACATTGTTCATATGATCCAAAGAAAAAGCAAATACTAATTTATAATCTGGATGAAAAGAAAGCAGGGTGTATCCTGATCAACAGTGATGTAGGAAAATCTGATACCAAGCTTCTTCTAAAAACTTCTTCTGAAAAATAATCTCAAAAACTCATTTTCAAAAAGAAAAATCTAGAGACTTCAATATTCATCAGAATCGTCAATGACCACTCAATCATCCCATAGTTTCAACCTTGCCATGTCAGAAATCAAGTTGTCTAACAGATTAAAAGCGATGAGCACCCCAGAAGATAAGTTAGCAGTGCTTAGTAAAGACATATTTGATCTTGATGGGTTGAAGACCAATGGAATCGATTTAATGGACTTTATAACCTATCATCGTTGGGGCCACTATGTTAATATGCTAAACGGTCCAACCTACACAGAACTTGTTAAACATTTTTGGGTCATGGCAGAAGTTTGTGACAAAGAAGTTGCGGAGAAGGAACTTAGAAGAGCAAGAGCAAGGGAACCTGGAAAGTCAAAGAAGACAAGAGAGGATCTTGGATTGGAGAAATTTACAGAAACATAAATCAGATCATCTGTCTCAGGGGTAGATTTAGTCATCACTAAGGGAACTATTGCAAAACTTCACAAGGTGAAAGAAACTGGGATGTATCTGAAAGATACAAACAAAGACACAATCTACTTAGAAACTATGAAGAAAACTCTCTACAAATCCGAACAGGATATAAAGGTAGACATCAAGAACTTGGGATATGCGAAGTTCATGCATGATCAAGCCAAAGTTGTTCTCAAATTTATCTAGGGATGTATTTTACCCAGTGACGAAAGGAGCAACAATACGATAAGTTGGGAAGACAAACTTCTGGCAACTCTTATCTTGACTAGAGAATCAATAAATCTGGTTAAGTACATTTTCAATCATCTGTGCAGAAGAATCAAGGTAGAAAAGTCGGTAATTCCATATGAAAGACTTCTATCAGACTTCTTCTATCAATCTCAGATCATAGAGTCTTTGGAAAATATTGAGGGAGTTAAGGACTTTGGAATCAAGTATGGGAAAACATTCACTGCTCAGACACTAACAAGGATGAAGATTAGGAGAAATGTTGTAGCGTCTGACAAGCCCTTCTGCATCAGATCAACCAACCCCATCATCAATGCAGAATTTCCTGTCATCTTCAATCATAATTGTGAAAAGGTTATCAAAGAATACATTCGAATGGAACGGAGCAAAGGAGGCACTCTCACAAGAGATCGAATTCCCGATTATCAGACTCTAACAACAATCAATCGTAGGAGACACACCCCAAATACATAAACAGTCACTCTTGCTTAAAAGCTTCAAGTGAACTACAATTACAACTCAATCTAAACACAAACCAACTCTAAACAATTGAGTGGTGTACAGAAACAGAGCACAAAGCTCACAATGAACAGACTCAAAACCTAAGTATAACTCTCTCTATAATGGCTTTGGTTTTGGTTGAGTTTCTTCAAAGGTAGCGCCTTCTTTATATAGCCTTCAGCAGCAACAAATACTTGAACCAAACATTATTCAAAGATATATTTCCAAAATTCTTTAGAAACATATAGAAGCAATTATTCTTCAGAAATATATTTTCCAAAGATTACTTTGAAAATATATTCACAAATAAAAATGTCCAATCTTCAGAATATATCTTACGAAAATATTCTTTCTTCTAGAAACGCAGCTTGGAGAATTCTTCAATTAAATCTACAAAAGATCACGTGAGAAAATTAACAGCTCCAAGGCACAAAAACAGAACGCAGAAAACCAGCTTCTGAAGGTACTTCTGAAGAAGTGCTTCTAAAGGTCTGCGTCTGAACATTTCAGCTTCTGAAGGTTGCTTCCGAAGTTCAGCGTCTGAAGTACTGTTCAGCGTCTGAACATCAACTTCTGAAGGTTCAGCGTCTGAAGTACTGTTCAGCTTCTGAAGACGTACTGCTTCTGAAGACGCACATATTGTTTGTATATTTGATTTTAGCAAACATGAAGCCAACAACCAAATATCCAACAAAAATGAAAAATTTATTGAGCTTAAATGTTAATCTTATCATAATTAATGGGATATCAGACTTGTCTTAATCGGAGCTTGCAAACCTCTGTGTGATCAAAGTCTGATGTCTTGATGGGTATCATATTGGACGTAATCGGAGCTTACAAACCTCGGTGCTATCAATTTATTATCTTGTTGATGTTCTGATATGCTTTATTGATTATTTGTTCTAATGCGCTCAAGAGAAACTAAGAATGAATTTAATTAACTGGGAATAGGACTTAAGGGGAGCTTGCAAACCTCACCTTAATTGACCTATCACAGACTTAGGGGGAGCTTGCAAACCTCAACCTAAGACTGTCAGACTCAGGGGGAGATTGCAAACCTCATACTCTGAAGTCTAACTGTTAATTAGATTAACAACAATTGTTCAAAATACTTGTGTTTGTCATCATCAAAAAGGGGGAGATTGTTGGAACAAGAAGTGTCTTGGACAATTCCTCTAAGGTTTGAATGATAACAAAGTATTGAAGAATAGTTGGAATACTAACACATATGTTCAATGTGCAGAATCATAGAAAGATCTATCTATTAAGGAAGAACATGTGAAGAGCATCAGAAGGAACAAGAGAAGCTAAGAAGACTATGGTAGAATACCAAAGGAAGGTCAACCAGAAGTCAACGTCCTAAGAAGACGGGTACCACATAGATTATAGAGAGGTAGCTTAACAGACTCTGTGATGGTCATCAGACTCAGAAGCAGACACTGCAGACTTGAATCACCCTCAGACTTGAGTAAGTAATGAGGGACCCATAATCCACGTAGGCTATCTCCTATTCTGTGAACTGTCACTATCAAGGTTCTGATAGGTGCAGTTCTTTTGTCGTATTATGTCTATGTGCAAAATCAGACAAAGGACATCAATAATGAAATTTCTGGCGCAGTAGGTCCTGATGTTGAATCTGATGTTCCAACATAGGAAGAGTAAGTAAAGAAGAGTATAAACACGCAAAACAAAAATAACAGACAGAAAGTAAAAAACATAGGTTATTTGTTAACTTAGTTCGGTGACAAACACACCTATGTCTGGAGGCTACCAAGCCAGGAAGGAAATCCACTATGATAGTCCTAGTTCTATGTTCTCAGCAAACTCCAAGTTTACAACTTATCACCTAGCTACTACCCATATTGACTTCAACCTAGGAACTCCTAGACCTGAGATCCCATCTCACTTCCTACTCAATCAATCACTGCCCCAGTGATCTTAAACTCTAAAACATTCAAAGATAGAGACACACTCCAAAAACACTCAATAGTCACTCTTGCTTAAAAGCTTCAAGTGATCTACAATTACAACTCAATAAAACAAACCAACTCTAAACAATTGAGTGATGTACAGAAACAGAGCACAAAGCTCACAATGAACAGACTCAAAACCTAAGTATAACTCTCTCTATAATGGCTTCTATTTTGATGTCGTTCTTCAATAGCAACGTCTTCTATATATAGCCTTCAACATCAACATATATTTGAATCAAATATTCTTCACAAAAATATATTTTAAACAAATATTATTCAGAAGTATATTTTCCAAAGATCTCTTTGAAAATATATTCACAAATAAAATAATATCCAATATGAAGAAATATATCTCACGAAAATATCTTCTTCTGGAAACATCTGGAAACACACGAAGCTTGGAGAACAAGAACATGAATTCTTTAATTAAATCTTCAACAAATCAGGTGAGAAAATATACACTCCAAAGCGTGAGAACAAAGTTTCTTCTGAAGATACTTCTGAAGTCTGAAGGTTCAGCGTCTGAAGACTCAACTTCTGAAGTTCTGCGTCTAAATAGTGCTTCTGAAAGTTGCTTCTGAACAGTGCTTCTGAAGGTTGCTTCTGAACAGTGCTTCTGACGTTCAGCTTCTGAGGTCCAGCTTCTGAAGATGCACATCTTGCTTGTATATTTGATTTTAGCAAACATGAAGCCAACAACCAAATAACCAACAATCTCCCTCTTTGGCAAATTTTTTGCTAAAATCAAACTGAGATACTCAGAGAGATATCACAAGATAAGTTCTTCATTCAATCATTAACGTAGCAACCAAATATCAACAGAGTCAGCAGCGGCAAATAAAAAAAACTACGTTTCCACACATACACTTCCCCTGAAACAGAGACTCCCCCTGAAACACAGAGACTCCCCTTGAAACAGAGACTCCCCCTGAAACACATCACATCAGCTCTTCTGTATTGCTTCAGAGTCAAACTGGCTTCTGAACTGTAGTGCTTCTGAAACAATCACTTATACTGTTTTCTGAACAAACACTTGTTGGAACAAAATGTGTATGAACAACTCTCTTTTGGGTTTTGATGATAACAAAGTGTTAAAAAGAAAATTGGCATTGCTAATGCTTTGTTCTAAGTGTGCAGAACCATGTTCTTAATGATTGGTAATTAATATTGGTTTTGGAAGAACAAGCTAAGAGCAAGAAAGAAAGCATTGAAGCCTTTGTTGCAAGTCTGAAGCAAAACTGGGTCTGAAGCAGCTTCTGAAGACTGAGTCTGAAGACTGCGTCTGAAGGCTGAGTCTGAAGGGTGCTTCTGAAGGCTGAGTCTGAAGGTCAACGTTGGTCAACGTCTGAAGGCTGAGTCTGAAGGTCAACAGAAGTCAACGTCTGAAGGCTGAGTCTAAAGGTCAACAAAAGTCAACGTCTGAAAGGAGCGTCTGATGAACAGTGCTTCTGAAGGGTGAGTCTGAAGACCTGAGTCTGAAGACTTGCTTCTGATGAACAGTGTCTAAGAAGCTTCTGAAGTCTTACGTGGAAGGAAAAGCAACTGTCACTGTTTGCATTTAATGCCTGCAATGTCAGAACAACTCCAATGGAACAGTTGTCTCCTTGGCCAAAACATTTCCCAGCTTTTAAGGAAAGATTTCAAAAAATGCGTGCTCTGTTTCTGCTCAGTTCCGCACACATTTTCAGCTAACCTAGCTTCCAATTTGCAACGGCTCTTCCAATTTGAAGAAGAAAATTGCTAAGACTCTTGAAACAAAAAGAACTGAACTGTGCTCTGTTTTGCTGTCAAAAATACGCGTCTGTTCAAAACTCTTAGAAATTCTTACAAAGTTTACATCTTAGAATTTCTTAAGGTTAGAGTCTTATACTTGAGTTGTATTAAGTGAACACCTCTGATATTTGATCAAGTGTTCAACTCAAACTTCTTTCTTTGTAAATCAGTTTGAATCAAAGTCTCAGTATGCGTGTTGAGCACCCTGAAGTCTCATTATTTTGTGTTCTGAGCAATTAGAAGTCTCTTAGCTTTGTGCTTTGAGCAGGGAAGTCTCTTAGCTTTGTGCTTTGAGCAGGGAAGTCTCTTGACTTTGTGTTTTGAGCATTGGAAGTCTCTTGACTTAGTGTCTTGAGCATTAGAAGTCTCTTACTAGGTGTTTGAGCATTGAAGTCTCTTAACTTTATGTTTTGAGCAATTGTAATCAGTTTGATTATAGTTAAATCTCCTGTAAGTGACAGGGGGACTAGACTACTTCCAACTTGTGGAAGGAACTAGTATAAAAATATTGTGTGTCTCTCTTTCCCTTTCTCTTCTTTATTTAATCCGCTGCATAAACACTCTGAAATAGTTTCAGAATCCAATTCTGAACTTAACCAAAGTTTTTAAAGAAAGGAAAAACTGTCCACACAATTCAACCCCCCCTTCTTGTGTGTTTTTCTCACCTTCAGTTGGTATCAGAGCTCCGGTTCTGATATTAAATCACTTAACAGTGAGTCAGTGAGATCCTGAGAAAAACATGTCATCCAGTAGTTCACCTCCACCCTCTCCCAGAAATCAAAGAGGTATTGGTACTTCTTATGACTATGGTACTGAGGAAAGAAAATCTAGGTCACACAATAATCCTCCAATGTTTACTGGTGACCCAGAAAAGTTCTCATGGTGGAAAAGAAAGATGTACAGCCACATCATTGGTATTGATGATTCTTTGTGGGATATAATAGAAGATGGAATCTCTATTCGAGTTGATGAAGAAGGTGTAGCTGTCAACAGAAAAGGCTTGAGTGATGCTGAGAGGAAGATTTATAGAAAGCACCACAATGTCAGAGGTATCATTGTGGATTCTCTACCTCACACTGAGTATCAGAAGCTGAGTGATAAATCAACAGCCAAAACCATATTCAAATCCCTCTGCTCTAACTTTGAAGGTAACAAAAAAGTTAGAGAAGCAAAGGCTAATATTCTTGTTCAGCAATATGAACTGTTCAAAATGAAAGAGGATGAAAATATTGAGACTATGTTCTCAAGATTTCAGACTCTGGTTTCTGGACTTCAGATTCTGAAGAAGAGTTATACCACTGCTGATCATGTGAACAAAATTCTAAGAAGTCTGCCATCTAAATGGAGACCCAAAGTAACTGCTATTGAGGAAGCTAAGGATCTAAATACTCTAAGTATTGAAGATCTTATAAGCTCACTTAAAGTGCATGAACTGGGACTTAATGAAGATGATTCTGTTAGAGAGCCTAAATCAATAGCACTAAAATCCAAAAGAAAGTCTGTTAAAGCTCTAAAAGCTATTGAATCTGAAGAAGAATTTCCTGAGGGAAATTCTGAAGAAGATTCAGATGCTGAAGAGCTTGCAATGTTTTCCAAAAGAATTCAGTACTTAATGAATAGAAAGAAGAAATTCTCTAACAGAAGCAGCAACTTTAAAGGATCTGGTTTAAAGAGGGAAAATCAGAAGGACTGCTACAATTGCAAGAAACCTGGTCATTTTATTGCTGAGTGTCCTGAACTTCAGAAGGACAAGTCAAAAGAAAAATCAAAGAAGACCAGTTCTAAAAGCAACTTCAGAAACAAACTCAAGAAGAGTCTTATGGCAACATGGGATGATCTTGACAATGATTCTGACTCTGATGATGAAGAGGAAGCAAACCTGGCTTTAATGGCAACAGCTTTCTCTGATGTAGAATCATGTTCAGACTCTGATGAGGAAGATGAGGTATACTCTGAACTTACAAGACTGAACTGATTGAAACAGTTAAAGATCTTATGAACCATCTCAAAAGCAAGTTAGGTGAATTAAAATCTTTGAAAAATAAACATAACTTGCTGAATGAGGAGAATCTCAAACTTCAGAATCAAATCATTGAGTTTGATGAAGAAGTTAGAGAACTCAGAGATGTGTCTCATAAGAAACCTGAAGAAATTCCAAATTAACATGAAATTGCTCTTCAGGACTTTATTTTAACTGGAATCAATAGAAGTAAGGTTGCTTCTATGATTTATAGCATTTACATAAACAAAGGTGAAGGCATTGGTTTTAAAAATGATTCATTCAATCTTTCAAATGAATCAAAAATATCACCTTGTTCCGAAATTTTTTTGAAAGGCACTGAGGTGTGCTTTGCGCCTGCTTCTGACAGTTCTGAGAAACTGAGTTTAGCAAAAACTGAGACTGCAGAGTCTGAAGTTCTGAACTGCTCAGACTCTAAAGCTTCTGAGCCTAAGGAAAAGATGATGGCAGATGTTAAAACTTTGCCAAAGTCTAAACCAAAAGGTCCTAAGCCTAAGAGTATGAGAAAATCAAACTCTAAACCTGAAAATAGTAAGTCTCAGAGTCTGAAAAATTCAGACTCAAATTTTACTAAGACTGAAGCTATGAAACCTTCAAAAACTACTAAACCAGTCTATTCAAAACCTTTTCAAAACCAGATTGTCAGGCAAAGCAAGCAAAAGAAAGCCAAACTATCATCTGTTTCTGATTGTTTTAAGAAAGGTCAAACTGAAGTTTGCCTTGTGTCAGGAGCTAACAAAACTAGAGTTCTAAAGAAATCAGAACCAAAGTGTTCAATGGTTCAGACTCTAAACAACTCAGAACCAAAGACTTTCAAGTCTCGGGTTCTGAAGAAATCTGAGTCAAAACCATTGAGAACTCAGGTTCTGAAGAACTCAGTTTCTGAAACATGAATTAAGCTTTGAAAGTTATACTTTGTCCCTCCCAAAGTCATCAATATGCAAATGTGTTTTCTTCTGTTTTTGGTATCAGTTCTAAAATGTTTTAACAAAAACACAGACACATTTCTTCATCATAAATGCTCAAATTGATATCAGACATGTTCAGTTTTTCAAAACAAATTTAAAAAAACTCTGAACAGTTCTGTCTGAAAGTCTCTATTTGGTATCAGACATGTTCAGTTTTTCAAACCTTATTTAAAAAACCCTGAACAGTTATGTCTGGAAAAGTTCAGAAGCACTGAGCTAAATGCTCTGATTTTCAGTTTTTCTGAAAAAGAGTTCAGTTGTGCTAAAAACCTTCAGTTGGTATATGATCTGAACAATTTTGTCTAAAATAGTTCAGTGATACTAAACAGAATGTACTGAACAAATGCTCTGAACAAAATGATCTGTTTTCAGTTTTCTAAAACCAGTTCAGTGGTACTGAACAATTCTGAACAGATTGTGTCTGATCAGAATGCTCTGAACAATCTTTAATGTTCTGAACATCATTCTCTGATTTTCAAATGCAATGTTATATACTTCATGTATGATCAAGCTTGCTCTAATGCTTATCCTTGCTACTTGATTACCTATATGATTGCATTTTTAATCTCACATGTTTTCAAACTCTCTTAAAAATTCTGAAAATTTTCTTTTTGTTGATGACAAAAGGGGGAGAAAATGTAAACAAGTATTAAGGCTCCTGAGCTCAGAATATAAGTGAATTTCTGTCAGTTAATTAACTTATGAGGTGGAGTAAAAGATATTGCTCCTGAGCTCTGAACATAAGTTAAGTTCTGATTGAAATTAACTTATGAGAACTGTTTTTAATCTCTGATAAGGGGGAGTAAAAATTCTGAATTAATTTTTGTGAGATAATACATTACTCTTTATTGAGTTGAAATGAATTTAAATAACTTGGATAAGACTCAGGGAGCTTACAAAACTCATCCTATGGATTATCAGACTTAGGGGGAGAGCTTACAAACCTCATAACCTGAAGTCAGCTTGTTATTTATAATTCTAAGTGAAAATTTCACCTTATTGTTTTAAGTTAAATTTAATTAACATGGATAAGAATCAAGGGGAGCTTGCAAACCTCACCTTGAGGATTATCAGACTAAGGGGGAGCTTGCAAACCTCATCCTGAAGTCAGCTTGGTAATTAAACTTAACAACAATTCTGAAATTCTCAACTTTTTGATTTAAACTGAATTTAATTAACCTGATTCAGACTCAGGGGGAGCTTGCAAACTTCACACCTTGTAGTCAGCTTGTTAATTAAATTAACCACAATTTTCTATTAATACTTATGTTTGTTGAGATTCTGGCAGTTAATGATCAGAACTAAAAAACAGAGCACGATGTTTGCAAAACATAGCACAATAATCCAGGTTCAGAAGCAGCAATATAAGTGCAGAAATATAAAGAACACAAGTATTTGTTAACCCAGTTCGGTGATAAACAACACCTACGTCTGGAGGATACCAATCCAGGAAGGAAATCCACTATGAGGAATTAATCCTAAGACTCAAGACACAGACCCCCTGTTCCCAGCCTAAGCAATCAATCTCCACTAGTCTGATTTATACTCAGGAGCACCACCTAAGTATTAGAACACTACTAACTTCCCAATTACTTAATCACAACCCAGTGATCAACAACTTCTGAAAACAACTCAAAAACAATGAAGACACTCTTCAACACAAAGACATCATTCGTACTTAAAAGCTTAGAATGATTTACAACTCAAAACTTCTAAACCAACTCAGATGAGTGGTGTACAATCAAAGCCTAAGCTTACACAAACAAAAACTCTAAGAATAAAATATGTATTGACTCAAGCAATCTTCAATAGCAGCAACACGTCTTCTTAAATAGGCTTCAGCAAGCAGCATAATTCTGAACCCAATCTTCTTCAATTGATATGATTCTGAATTATTAAAGGCTCAATAAGGAAACAAATATTTCTGAATTCTATCTTGCAAAGATTCTTCAGCAAATATATTCAAACATAGATACGAAGCCAATCTTTCACCAAGATCTTCAACAAAATAATCAGCCTTCTGGAAACTTATGCCTGAATTAAATCTTCAATAAATCTTCCAAAGATACGCACAAAATTAATCACAAAGAAAGCAGAAATCCAGCTTCTGAAATCAGCTTCTGAAGGTCAAGGCTGGTCAATGTCTGAACAGTGCGTCTGAAGGCACTTTCTGCGTCTGAAGGTCCATTCTGCGTCTGAAGAACAGTAAACCAGGATTTCAGCTTCTGATGCAGTTTTCAGCTTCTGAACCTCCTCTAATGCAAATTCTTGCTTCTGAAGACTTCTTTAACATCTGGAGACCCATTGCTTGAGCACTTTGATTTTACCAAACAATGTAGCCAACACTTAAATAACCAACAATCTCCCCCTTTGGAAAATTTTTGGCTAAAATCAAATGCTTCACAAAACCATGTTCTTCACTCAACAAAAAAGACATTCAACCATGAAGAACTCCACAAAATCCAAACATAGCAGCAGAGATAGCAGCAGCGGATACATGCTATGTTAAAACCAACCAAACAACTTCAGTTCTATTTCAAAACAAACACAACATATCCTGACATCCTGAAGCATACAACACAACTTCTGATATTCTGAAGTACACACACCAACAAACTCAGCTTCTGTAAACTCCATGAACACTCCCCCTGAAGCTTCACAAACAAACCAGCAACACACAACTCCCAGAAAACAAACAACACTCCCCCTGCAACTCAGCACATAAACAACTCTCCTCCTTAATTCTGATAATTCTGAACTGTAGTACATTCTGAGAAACCTCTTCTGAAACTGAAAAATCTCACAACTCAGGTACTAAATACTTATGCACTCCCCCTGAGTCAGAAACTCCCCCTCAAACATATCTGCACAACCTTTGTATTGCTTCTGAATTCTAAACAAACCACAATCAGACTTCTGAAACACATGAATTCTGAACAAAATTAAATCTGAACACTGAAACTCAGCAAACTCTGAACAGCTACATTCTGAAATTAACCATAAGTTTTTCTCCCCCTTTTTAGCCACAAAATTTTGACAAAACACCATTATCACATAAGGAACAAAAACTGAAATTCCATCAAATACAGTATCAGACCCAGACTCAGGATCACACTCAGCATTTGCAAATCTGGCAGGTACTTTATCTTCCTCACTTCCAGCTTGCTCACCCTCAGCAATCTGTAATTGCTATAACTCCTCAAGCAGACAAACTCCTAGCTTGCTTCTTAGATTCTCAAATTGCTTGGCATCCAAAGCTTTTGTAAAAATGTCAGCAATCTGCTCCTCAGTATCCACATGTTCAAGCTGAACAATCTTTTCCTCCACAAGATTTCTGATGAAATGATGTCTGATATCAATGTGCTTGGTCCTGCTGTGTTGTATAGGGTTCTTTGAAATGTTAATAGCACTTAAATTATCACAGTACATGGTCATAACTCCTTGCTCAAAGTTGTATTCTTCCAGCATCTGCTTCATCCATACCAACTGTGAACAACTACTACCAGCTGCTATATATTCAGCTTCAGCTGTAGACAATGACACACAATTATGTTTCTTGCTGAACCATGAAATTAAGTTATTACCCAGAAAGAAACATCCACCAGAAGTACTCTTCCTGTCATCTGCACTTCCTGCCCAGTCAGCATCACAATACCCAATTAATTCAGAACTTGCACTGTGTGAGTACATGACCCCATAATCACTTGTGTTGTTGACATACTTCAGGATCCTTTTTACTTGTGTCAAATGACTCATCTTTGGATCAGCTTGATATCTTTCACAAACTCCAACAGCAAAAGTAATATCTGGTCTGCTTGCAGTTAGATACAGTAAACTCCCAATCATACTTCTGTACTGACTTTGATCAACTGAGACACCTTGTTCATCTTTAGTTAACTTCAAGTGTGTAGCTACAGGAGTTCTCTTATGACTAGCATTATCCAACCCAAACTTCTTAACTATATTCTTTGCATATTTTCTTTGTGAAATGAATATAGTTTCTTCCATTTGCTTGACTTGAAGTCCAAGAAAATATGTCAGCTCACCCACAAGACTCATCTCAAATTCTGACTGCATCTGCTGAACAAATAACTGAACCATCTTGTTTGACATCCCACCAAACACTATGTCATCAACATAAATTTGAGCAATCATCAGATTTCCATTTTCTTCTTTCACAAACAAAGTCTTGTCAGTTCCTTCTTTTCTATAGCCTTGAGTATCAAGAAATTGTGTCAGTCTCTCATACCATGCTCTAGGTGCTTGTTTCAATCAATACAAAGCCTTCTTCAATTTGTAAACATGATCTTGAAATTTATGATCCACAAACCCTTTAGGCTGTTCAACATACACTTCTTCTTGTAAATAACCATTCAGAAAAGCACTTTTCACATCCATCTGAAACAATTTGAACTTAAGAATGCAAGCTACACCAAAAAGTAATCTTATGGACTCTAATCTGGCCACAGGTGCAAAGGTTTCATCAAAGTCAAGTCCCTCCACTTGAGTGTAACCTTGAGCAACTAACCTTGCCTTGTTTCTGACCATAGTTCCATGTTCATCTGTTTTGTTCTTGTAGATCCACTTAGTGCCAATCACATTCAAACCTTCAGGTCTTGGAACAAGATCCCACACTTCACTTCTTTTGAATTGATTCAACTCATCTTGCATGGCTTCAATCCAGAATTCATCAGTTAGAGCTTCTTTAACATTTTTGGGTTCAAATTTTGACACAAAACAAGAATCAGTAGCAACTGAGTCTGATCTTCTGGTTCTGACTCCTTGATCAAGACTCCCAATGATTAAATCTCTAGGATGATCTGTTTGAACTCTAATAGATGGTCCTTTTCCAGTAGAAACATGATCTGGATGCATTTCTTCTACTTCAGACTCTACTTGATTTTCTGGTTCTGGAGCTTCTGACAGTTGTTCTTCTGATGCTTCAGTATCTGGAACCACTTCAGACTCATCTCTTTCTTTTTCAGCAGACAGATCATCAATCACAACATTAATAGACTCCATAACAACCTTGGTTCTGGAATTAAACACTCTATAAGCTCTGCTATTTACTGAATAACCCAGAAAAATTCCCTCATCAGACTTAGGATCCAGCTTTCTCCTGTTTTCTCTATCAACCAAAATGTAACATTTACTCCCAAAAACATGAAAATATTTGACTGTAGGCTTTCTTCCTTTCCACAGTTCACACAAAGTAGAAGTAGTTCCCTTCCTTAAAGTCACTCTATGTTGTGTTCATAGCTTCTGCCCAGAACATATAAGGTAGCTTCTTAGCATGTAACATAACTCTAGCTGATTCTGCTAAGGTCCTGTTCTTCCTCTCAACTACACCATTTTGCTGAGGTGTTATAGGTGCTGAAAACTCATGCTTGATCCCTTCAGATGCACAGAACTCAGAAAACTTCTTGTTCTCAAACTCCTTCCCATGATCACTTCTGATTCTGATAATAACACAGTCCTTCTCTCTTTGTAACTAAGTGCACAAATCTCTAAATACTTCAAAAGTATCTGATTTCTCTCTAACAAAGCTAACCCAAGTGAATCTTGAATAGTCATCAACCATCACAAATGCATACCTCTTTCCTCCAATGCTCTCAACTTGCATAGGTTCCATTAAATCCATATGTAACAGTTCAAGAACTTTAGATGTTACCTGATGTCCTAATCTGGGATGAGACTTTCTTGTTTGTTTTCCAATTTGACAATCACCACAAACACTGTCCTCATTGAACTTCAGATTAGGTAGACCTCTGATAGCTTCAGAACTCATCACTTTCTTCATACCTTCAGATGCAGATGACCCAGTTTCTGGTGCCAGAGTCTGACCTCTTCTTTTGAACTTATAAGACAAGTAGACAGGCTTCTTTCTTCTTCAGACACCCACAAATAACAATTATCCTTTGATCTGCAGCCTCTCATCAAAACATCACCTTCTTTACCAGTTACAAGACACTCTTGCTTGTTGAAATTCACCTTTAAATCTTGATCACACAGCTGGCTTATACTGATCAGATTTGAAGTCAACCCTTTCACAAGTAACACATCATTAAGTCTTGGTAAACCATCACTGATTAAGTCACCTATACCAAGAATCTCTCCTTTATCTCCATCACCAAAAGTCACATAGCTTCTGGAATAAGGCTTTAAATTACTCAAAAGCTTCTTCACACCAGTCATGTGTCTGGAACAACCACTATCAAAGTACCAATCTTCCTTAGAGGTGGCTCTCAATGATGTATGAGCTATGAGGCCAACAGTCTTGTCTTTGGGTTTCCACACCTTCTGAACATTGTTTCTGGTTGCAGCTGGTTCCACCTTTCTGAACTGAAAATGTTCAAGATAACCATACAGTTTGAAACAGAATGGTTTAATATGCCCCTTCTTTCCACAATGATGACAAACCCATGTATGATTTCTTCTCTTGTTCTTGGACTTCTGAGGTTGCTTCTGAGGTTTCATCTTAGATGTTCCAATCATAGGATCATAAGTTTCAGTAGCAAGAACAAACCTTTTAGCAGGATTCTTCTTCTTGAGGTTCAGACTCTTATCCACAAATCCTAAGCCAGTTTATTTTCCTTGTTTTTGATTCTCCAATATCTCCTCCAGCACATCAGAAGCAGTATTCATCATTCTGACCTGCTTTTTCATATGTTCAAGCTGGGAATTCAGTTGGCTCACTTCTTCTTTGAGATCAGAATTTTGCACTAACAGTTCATCCTTCTCAGCTTCCAGTTGACAGATGGTCTTCTTCTGATCCACAACTTGCTTGCAAACTTCTACACTTCTGATGTATAGATTCTTGTAATTGTTAGCCAGTTCATCATATGAGGATTTTTCAACTCTGCCTTCAGACACTGATGAAACTTCAGACTCTGAGTCAGACTCTGATAATGTCTCAGACTCTAAAACTGCTTCAGTCTTTGACCTAGCTCTTGAGGACTTAACCTTAACATCAGACTTGTTTCTTCCAGTTAGGGCAAAAACAACCTTAGCAGACTCACTCTCTTCATCTTTTTCTGAGTCTTCATCAGACCATGATACAGCTAAGCTCTTCTTCTGCTTCTTAAGAAAAGTAGGACATTCTGACTTGATATGTCCATAACCTTCACACTCAAAGCACTGAACACCTTTTGCTTGATTGCTCTTCTCCTCAGTCTTGGTCTTCTTCACATCAGTTGGTTGCTTACTCTTGTTGAATTTGAAGTCCTGACCTTTGGTTTTGGATTTTCTGTCAACATGCTTCAGAATTTTGTTGAACTGTCTCCCCAGCAACACAAGTGCTTCTGATAAGTCTCCATCATCCTCATCACACTCTTGTTGATCCTCATCTTCAGTATTAACTGCAAAAGCAATTCCTTTCCCTTTCTTCTCAGTCTGTTTATAGAAAGCAGTTTCAAAATTCAGCAAGGATCCAATCAGCTCCTCAACCTTCATAGTGAAGATGTCATGAGCTTCCTCAATAGCTGTCACTTTCATATCAAATCTTCTTGGGAGTGACCTGAGTATTTTTCTGACTATCTTCTCATCTGACATCTTCTCTCCAAGAGACTCAAAAGAATTTGCCATATTCAGGACATTCATATAGAAATCTTGGATGCTCTCATCCTCCAACATCTTCAAGTTTTCAAATTTTGTTGTGAGTAATTGAAGTCTGGATAGCTTGACCTTTGAAGTACCTTCATGAGTGGTCTTGAGTATCTCCTAGGCATCCTTGGCGGTAGTACACTGCTTGATCAGTCTGAACATGTTCATGTCCACTCCATTGAATAGTGCATTCAAAGCTTTGGAGTTTCCAAGAGCCAGATCATCTTCAACCTTTGTCCATTCTTCTTCAGGTTTCAGCACTTCAGTCTTATTCCCATCTTTATCTAACACAACTGGATGATCCCAACCTTTTAACACTGCTTTCCAGGTTCTGCTGTCTATGGATTTCAGAAAAGCACACATTCTAGATTTCCAATATTCATAGTTTGTGTCATCCAGCAGAGGTGGTCTGTTGACATATCCTCCCTCCTTGTCCATGCTTGCCAGAAAAGTCTTCCCTGGAGCTCACCCAATAACAGGCAGGGTGCCTGCTCTGATGCCAATTGGGATTCTGGCAGTTAATGATCATAACTAAAAAACAGAGCACGATGTTTGCAAAACAGAGCACAATAATCCAGGTTCAGAAACAGCAATAAAAGTGCAGAAATATAAAGAACACAAGTATTTGTTAACCCAGATCGGTGATAAACAACACCTACGTCTGGAGGATACCAATCCAGGAAGGAAATCCACTATGAGGAATTAATCCTAAGACTCAAGACACAGACCCCCTGTTCCCAGCCTAAGAAATCAATCTCCACTAGTATGATTTCTACTCAGGAGCACCACCTAAGTATTAGAACACTACTAACCTTAATCACAACCCAGTGATCAGCAACTTCTGAAAACAACTCAAAAACAATGAAGACACTCTTCAACACAAAGACATCATTCGTACTTAAAAGCTTAGAATGATTTACAACTCAAAACTTCTTGAAAATTTCTGGCCAGGCAATAACAAAGAGTAAACAGGTTCTGAACCTACAGGTTTTGAACTAATTGTAACAGATTCAGAACAAAAACTTAGCACAATTAAATCACAGTTATGCAGCAGGAATTAAAGGTGCAGGAAATAAACAGAACACAAGGTTTGTTAACCCAGTTCGGAGTAAACACCTCCTACTCTGGGGGATACCAATCCAGGAAGGAAATCCACTATTGGAATTAATCCTTAAGACTCAGACACTGACGCCCAGTTCCTATCCTAAGCAATCAACTTCCACTTAGTCAGACTTCTACCCACGCATGAGTATTAGAATCCACTAACTTCCTATTCAAGTAACAACCCAGTTACTTGAACTACCCTTTGAACTTAGACCAGTTCTGAAACAAACAAACCAGAATTGAAGAACACACTTCAATACAAAAACTTCATTCTTGCTTAAAAGCTTTGAATGAATTACAACTCAATAAAACCTAAACCAACTCAAAACATATGAGTGGTGCACAAAACAAAGCTTAAAAAGCTTACACACACTAAGACTCTATTTCTGAATTTTCTCTCTTAATCGTTCTCTTGAATAGCAGCAAAGCACTCCTTATATAGCCTTCAGTCCATAAAATAGATTCCAATCTTCTGCACATGATTTGTTTCTGAATTATGAATAATCCAATAAGCAAGCAAATAAACCAGAAATGTATCTTTAAAAAGATTCTGCAGAAAAATACATGCTTCATAAAACTGAACCAAATCTTCAATAAATCTTCTTCAAATCAAGCACCAATCTAGAAGCAATATGCGAGGATAATTCCTTGATAAATCTTGCAAAGATTCGCGCAGAAATAACTTGAAAAAGATCAGCTTCTGATGAAGTCAACCAAAGTCAACGCTGGCATCAGACTCTGAATTCAGCTTCTGAAGTGCTACAGTGCTTCTGAAGTAACTTTCAGCTTCTGATGGTGATTTCAGCTTCTGAATGACTTCAAAATGAAAAACTTGCAACTAAAGATTTGTTCTAGACATGGAGATGCTACTATTCAACACATTGGATTTGCCAAAATATGCAGCCAACACCAAAATACTCAACAATCTCCCCCTTTGGCAAATTTTTGGCTAAAACCAATGTTCACACATGACAAGCTCTTCAATCTCTCATAAGACTATCTCAGCAATGAAGAACTCCACAAATATATAACATAGCAAACAGTTTAGCAGTGGATTCAAGCTATGTTCACATTAAAAACCAATCAGTTTCAGCTTCTGAACAAGCTCAGCACCACTTCATGATCACTAAAACCACATAAAACACTCCCCTTGAAGCTTCACAATTGTGCAAACACATGTACAACCATTCCAACAACTTAATTTCTCCCCCTGCAACTCATAAAACTCCCCCTGCAACTCATAAAACTCCCCCTTACTTCTGAACTATGTAAAAACATGATAAACCAGCTTCTGAAACTTTTGAAGCACATCAACACATCTAAAACTTGAAACACACTTCACACTCAGGTACATAATAATCAAGCACTCCCCCTGAGACACACACTGATCAGCAATCACCAATCACACAAACTTCTCCCCCTTTTTAGCCACAAAATTATGACAAAGCACCAGCAAAACATCAGGAGAAGAAACACAAGTAACACACATAACAACACATCTCAGTCCAATCCAGCACATTTGCAAAGATCAGAATCACTAAGAATCCACCTTGCAGAAGAACAACCAAGCACAAAAAAAAATAGGGAACAACACAACTGTAGAGTACATCATACCAGAACAAACAAGCCAGTCTTCAGACTCAGCACCAAATTGCTCAGTCTTCATTAGACACAAACAACAGAAGTTGCTTAATTAATATGTGCCTCAGGCACAATAAAAACCTTCTTCCCAGCTATCTTCTCCTCAAAATCAGCCACTCTTTTCTGAACACAAGTCCTAACATCTTCAGACTTCATGCTTCTATACAAGCTTTGATCAACAGCAACACCTTGTTCATCTTTGGTCAACTTCAAGTAAGTGGCTGCAGCTGTTCTTTGATGTCTTGCATTCTCCACCCCAAACTTCTTGACTATGTTCTTGGCATATTTGCTCTCTGAAATGAATATTGTGTCTTCCATCTGCTTGACTTGAAGACCAAGAAAATAGGTTAGTTCACCAACAAGACTCATCTCAAACTCACACTGCATCTGCTGAACAAAAATTTGAACCATCTGGTTTGACATCCCACCAAAGACAATGTCATCAACATAGATTTGTGCTATCATTAATCTTCCATTATCTTTGTTCACAAACAGTGTCTTGTCAGTTCCTCCTTTTCTGTAACCTTGAGTAACCAGAAACTGTGTGAGTCTCTCATACCATGCTCTAGGTGCCTGTTTTAATCCATACAGTGCTTTCTTTAATTTGTAGACATGATTAGGAAAGTTAGGATCTATAAATCCCTTTGGTTGTTCAACATAGACCTCTTCATGTAAGTACCCATTTAGGAAGACACTCTTCACATCCATCTGAAACAGCTTGAATTTAAGAATACATGCCACTCCCAAAAGTAATCTTATGGATTCCAATCTGGCAACAGGTGCAAAGGTTTCATCAAAATCAAGTCCGTCCACCTGAGTGTATCCTTGAGCTACCAGTCTTGCCTTGTTTCTGGTCACAGTTCCATGTTCATCTGATTTATTTTTGTAAATCCATTTAGTCCCAATGACATTTAAGGCTTCAGTTCTTGGAACTAAGTCCCACACTTCACTTCTTTTGAATTGATTCAGTTCCTCTTGCATTGCATCAATTCAGAATTCATCAGTAAGTGCTTCTTTAATATTCTTGGGTTCAAATTTTGACACAAAGCACGAATTAGAAATTACTTCATTAGATCTCCTCGTTGTGACTCCTTGATCAAGGTTCCCAACAATTAGATCTGTGGGATGGTTCTTCTGAACTCTGATTGAAGATCCTTTACTTATTGATGGATGATCTAGATCATTTTCTCTTTCTTCAGACTCATCTTTATTTTCCACAACAGGTGTATCTGGCTGTTCTTCTGATGTTTCAACATCTGGAACCACATCAGATACTTTTTCAGTAGGTAAATCATCTATCACAACATTGATAGATTCCATTACTACCTTGGTTCTGGAATTAAAAACTCTATATGCTCTGTTGTTTCTTGAGTAACCAAGAAAGATTCCTTCATCACTCTTGGGATCCATTTTCCTTCTGTTTTCTCTATCAGCCAAAATGTAGCACTTGCTTCCAAATACATGAAAGTACTTGACAGTAGGCTTTCTTCCTTTCCATAACTCATACAGAGTAGTTGCAGTGCATGTCTTCAGAGTCACCCTATTGTGAACATAGCATGCTATATTCATTGCTTCTGGCCAAAAAAGATAAGGTAAATTTTTTCCATGTAACATAACTCTGGCTAATTCTTGCAAGGTTCTGTTCTTCCTTTTAACAACACCATTTGCTGGGGTGTTATGGGAGCTGAAAATTCATGCTTGATTCCTTCAGAGGAACAGAATTCAGAGAACTTACTATTTTCAAATTCCTTCCCATGGTCACTTCTGATCCTGACAATAACACTTTCCTTTTCTCTTTGTAATTGAGTGCAAAGATCTTTAAACACATCAAAGGTGTCTGATTTTTCTTTAATGAAGCTTACCCAAGTGAATCTTGAAAAATCATCAACAACAACAAACACATACCTTTTTCCACCAATGCTCTCAACTTGCATAGGTCCCATTAAGTCCATGTGTAACAGTTCAAGAACCTTTGATGTTACCTGATGCTCCAACCTTGGATGAGACATTCGTGTTTGTTTGCCAATCTGACACTCTCCACAAATGTTGTCTTCATTAATCTTAAGTTTGGGTAGTCCTCTGATGGCTTCCACAGACATGACTTTCTTCATACCCCTCAGATTTAAGTGCCCAAGTTTCTGGTGCCAGAGTCTGACTTCTTCTTCTGAACTTATGAGACATGTGGACATGCTTGCTTCTTCTTGAAACATCCATAAGTAACAATTGTCCTTTGATCTACTGCCCCTCATCAGCACTTTATTCTCTTTACCAGTAACCAGACATTCCTCCTTGTTAAAGTTCACTTCCAACCCTTGATCACATAATTGGCTTATGCTAATCAAATTTGTTGTTAGTCCTTTAACTAGCAAGACATTTTCTAGTTTTGGTAACCCATTCTTAATCAAATCACCAACTCCCAAGATTTCCTCTAGCTCCATCACCAAAGGTTACATAGCTACTAGTGTGAGACCGTATATTTTCAAGAAATTTACTCACCCCAGTTATATGTCTGGAACATCCACTGTCAAAGTACCAGTCTTCACTAGATGATGCTCTTAGAGAGGTGTGAGCTATTAGGCCAACATTTTCACATTTTGGTCTCCATTCCTTCTTGACATTGATTACAACAGGTATAGATTTTCTTTGCTGGAAGTGCTTGGGGTATCCATACATCTTGAAACAGAATGGCTTTATGTGTCCCTTTTTACCACAGTAATGACATATCCAAGGACGAGATCCCTGAGGTTTGTTCTGATGTTCCAACTTATGTTTGCCCATCATTGGATCATAAGTTCCAACAGCTGCAATGAACCTTTTAGCTGGATTTTGCTGTTTGTTGTTCAAGGTCCTGTAATCAAACCCTATTCCTTTTGGTTTCCCTTGGTTCTGATTCTAACATATCAGTACCACTGTTCATCATTCTGACTTGCTTCTTCATATGTTCAAGTTGAGAGTTCACTAGGGTTACCTCATCATTAAGATCAGAAATTCGTCCTAAGTGTTCACTTCTTTCAGCCTGAAGTTTAGTGATAGTTCTCTTCTGTTTCCCCAGCTGCTTGCACACTTCCTCACTCCTAGTATATAGATTTTTGTAAGAGTTAACCAGTTCTTCATAAGACAATTCTTCATAACTGGATTCAGACTCTGATGGTGCTTCTGAAGCCTTAACTTTATTATTAGTCATGCATCTACCAGTTAAAGTAACAACATGCTTGGTTGATTCACTTTCCACTTCTGCTTCTGAGTCATCTTCATCAGACCAAGAAACTGCCAAACTTTTCTTCTGTCTCTTGAGATATGTGGCACATTCTGTCCTAATGTGACCATATCCTTCACACTCATGACACTGAACTCCCTTTGATTGATTGCTCTTCTCATCAGTTCTTCTCTTCTTCAAGTCATTTGGTTGCTTACTGATGTTGAGTCTGATGTTCTGACCATTTGATTTGGATCTCCTGTTAGCACATTTCAAAATCTTGTTGAACTGTCTTCCAAGCATCACAAGAGCTTCTGATATGATTTCATCATCCTCATTAATTCCTCGTTGTTCCTCAGCATCAGTATCTGCTACAAAAGCAACACTTTTCCCCTTCTTATCAGTTCTGTTATTGAAGGCTGTCTCAAAATTCAGCAAAGACCCAATTAATTCCTCAATCTTCATACTGGAGATGTCCTGTGCTTCCTCAATGGCAGTCACCTTCATGTCAAATTTCTTAGGTAGAGACCTGAGTATTTTTCTCACAATTTTCTCATCAGACATTTTTTCTCCAAGATAATCAAATGAGTTAGCCATGTCCAGAACGTTCATATAGAAGTCTTGTATGTTCTCATCCTCCAATTTTGAGATTTTCAAACTTGGTGGTGAGAAGTTGAAGTCTGGACAATTTTACCTTGGATGTGCCTTCATGAGTAGTTTTGAGAATCTCCCAAGCATCCTTAGCTACAGTACACTGCTTGATTAGTCTGAACATATTCTTGTCCACTCCATTGAATAAAGCATTCAAGGCCTTGGAGTTTCCAAGTGCTAGTTCATCTTCATCTTTGGCCCACTCTTCTTCTGGTTTCAGATCAGCTGTCTTCTTTCCATCTTTGTCAAGCACCACAAGATGTTCCCAACCCTTCAGAACTGCTTTCCAGGTCTTACAAGCTATAGACTTAAGGAAAGCACTCATGCGTGATTTCCAATAGTCATAGTTGAAACCATCCAACAGAGGTGGTCTGTTCACAAATCCTTCTTCCTTGTCCATTCTGCCAGAAAAAACCTTCCCTGGAGCTCACCCTAAAACAGGAAGGGTGCCTGCTCTGATACCAATTGAAATTTCTGGCGCAGTAGGTCTTGATGTTGAATCTGATGTTCCAACACAGGAACAACAAGTAAAATAGAGTATAAACACGCAAAACAGAAATAACAGACAGAAAGTAAAAAACACAGGTTATTTGTTAACCCAGTTCGGTGACAAACACACCTACGTCTGGAGGCTACCAAGCCAGGAAGGAAATCCACTATGATAGTCCTAGTTTTAAGTTCTCAGAAAACTCCAAGTTTACAACTTATCACCTAGCTACTACCCGTATTGACTTCAACCAAGGAATTCCTAGACCTGAAATCCCATCTCACTTCCTACTCAATCAATCACTGCCCCAGTGATCTTAAACTCTAAAACAATCAAAGATGGAGACACACTCTAAAAACACTCAATAGTCACTCTTGCTTAAAAGCTTCAAGTGATCTACAGTTACAACTCAATAAAACAAACCAACTCTAAACAATTGAGTGGTGTACAGAAATAGAGCACAAAGCTCACAATGAATAGACTCAAAACCTAAGTATAACTCTCTCTATAATGGCTTCTGTTTTGCTGTCGTTCTTCAATAGCAGCGTCTTCTATATATAGCCTTCAGCAGCAACATATATTTGAATCAAATATTCTTCACAGAAATATATTTGAAACAAATATTATTCAGAAATATATTTTCCAAAGATCTCTTTGAAAATATATTCATAAATAAAATAATATCCAATCTGAAGAAATATATCTCACGAAAATATCTTCTTCTGGAAACATCTGGAAACACACGAAGCTTGGAGAACAAGAACATGAATTCTTTAATTAAATCTTCAACAGATCAGGTGAGAAAATATACACTTCAAAGTGTGAGAACAAAGTTGCTTCTGAAGATACTTCTCAAGTCTGAAGGTTCAACGTCTAAAGACTCAGCTTCTGAAGTTCTGCGTCTGAAGACTCAGCGTCTGAAGGTCAGCGTCTGAAGGTCAGCATCTGAACAGTGCTTCTGAAGGTTGCTTCTGAACAGTGCTTCTGAAGGTTGCTTCTGAACAGTGCTTCTGACGTTCAGCTTCTGAAGTTCAGCTTCTGAAGTTCAGCTTCTGAGGTCCAGCTTCTGAAGACGCTCATCTTGCTTGTATATTTGATTTTAGCAAACATGAAGCCAACAACCAAATAACCAACAAATAACAAAGCAAACAATGAATAATTCTTCTTTTAACAAAGGAAATTCAAAGTCCATTCAACGGGATTATCCATATCAGGCAAAGGACTAATGTTCTTGATCAAAGCTTCTCAACGACTTTACTTAACGACTCTATTTGCGTTGGCACTCTTCTCCAACGTCTCTCAAATCCCTGCCTATAAAAGGAGCTGAAGACCACAAAGATGATTAACAAAACTTTGCTATTTCAAAGTCCTATTACTCTGTCAAAATCAAATAGCGGAAAACACTTAGGATATTTCTTACCAAACTTTGTATCTTAGAAATCCTAGAGTTGTAGAGAGTCTGTTCATTTGTTTATATACACCAAACATTGTTAAATCAGGTGTTGAACAAATCGGAAATCTTTAGTTGCAAAGCTAAAGCGTATAAGCCTCTTGGTGAAACCTTGAGCAATTAGAAGTCTCCTAGGTGAGTCCTTAGGGCATTGGAAGTCTCTTTCCTGCGTGCTTGAGCACTTGTAAGTCTCTTGGAGTAGTCCTTGAGCAAGGAAGTCTTTAGGAGTGTCCTAGAGTAGGAAGTCTTAAGATGTGTGCTTAAGCAAGGAAGTCTTTAGGAAGAGTCCTAGAACAGGAAGTCTTGAGCAGGTGTGCCTGAGCATAGTGAAAGTCTATTGGAGTTGTCCTTGAGCAATTTGTAATCCTGTGTGATTATACTGAAATCCCTTGGAAGTGCAAGGGGAATGGACTACTCCTGGGTTGTAGGAGGAACCAGTATAAAATTGATGTGTGTCTGCTTTCTCTCTCTCTCTCTCTCTCTATATATATATATATATAAATATATATCTTTATCTTTGTGTTTCTGTACTATCCGCTGCAACCAGACTCTGTACACCACAAATTTTGATCAGCCTTTTAACACCAAGAAAAGGAAACCAGAAAAAGCCAACACAATTCAACCCCCCCTCTTCTTCTGTTTTTCTCACCTTCAGAGCGGAAAATATGGGTGGAGAACGAATTCTGAATCAAAGCACAAGGACTGTATAGGGGTATAACATAAATAATCCACACTAGAAAATGGGATAAGTTGGTTGATCCTCCCAAGCTTCTAAATTATGATGTGATCTGGGAGTTATATGTCAATGATCTTCCATCCGATGATGAATCATGTTCTTTCACCACTATGGTTTGTGAACAGAACATCTCTTTTCATCGAGATGCCATCAATAAATATCTAGGAAATCTGATCAACCCACAAGGAGATGAATCATGTGCTTTTTCTCAACAGATGAACTGATGGAATTTGAATCTTGAGGGGATTTCAAGATCTCTTTTTCTAGAAGGACGCAATTACATACTTAACCCGTCTGGGAAACCAAAAAGAGCTGCAAAGATGATTTGAACACCCCAGCTCAGGTGATTCTCCACCTTATCCTCCACAACATCTGACCACACAGCTATACCTCCACCACTATTGTTGATGTTGTTTACCTTTTTCATTATATCCTTGCGGGTGGACATAGCTCGAGTAATAGCTAATGAGATTAAGATGGTTGCTGAGAATGGAATCCAACCAGAAGCTAAACCTAATTGCCCCTAGTTTTTCAAGGTCTTATAATGGGACTTCGTAGAGATGCTCGTATAGTTCTTCCATCACAGGTTCAAGAAACCATTTCTGGGCCTATTGATGATGATTATATTACAAGATTTTGCACGGGTAGACAAACTACAACCAAGGGACAAGCCTCTCCACCCCCCCAACCCCTCCAGCTCCTTAAGAACCACAACCTGCTGCTGAACCACAACAATTTCAGTTTTATGAGTGGGATCCAAGATACCTGGCTGCCTATTCATATACTTGGGACCAAAACGAGTCCAACCATAGAGCCCTTAACTCTCTTCATGATTCTATGTATAGGTTGTAATAACAGATGGGAGTTCCACATGATGTTGCGCACAAGGTGATGACCCCAGAGGCATTCCAGACTCATGTTGCTTGGTCTGGGGTCGGGCCATTTTATCTGGAGGGGGTGAGTGATGTTGCTACTGAAGCCAGTGAACAAGATGAAGAAGAAGAAGGTGGGGAAGCCAGTGATGATGACACTGATGAGGAAAGTGAAGACATCCTAACCATTGATGATTCCATGAGCTCAAACTAATTATATATATATATATATATAGACTGAAAAGCTCACCTCTACTTAGTGATGTCTTTTTATACCTTTCAGTCAATTTAATTCTCTGATTTAGCCATTTCATCTTTACTTTCTTATTTCCTTTTGCTCTTTTATTTTGGACTAGTATTGTTTCTATTACGTTTGAACAATTGTTTCATTTGTGCACTTTTGGTTTGGTCTAGTACAGTTATGTTTGAATAAGTGTTTCTTTGTAATGGTAGTTGCTTTATGTCTTGATGGTGGATGTGTTTGAATCTATTTTTAAATGTTTGGATGATCAAATTCTTGAACATCCAAGGTTTGAGTGAGTCAACAACAAATGCATGATAATGATAAAAAATTTAATGAATTGCACAAAGCCAAGGTACATGTTTCTTGCTTTTCTAGAATGGTAACTTGAATTTGAAATGTGTACTTTACAAAAAAGTTGTTTCATTCATTTCTCCGCAATAACATGTTTGGTATGTGAATCACTTTGAACCAGCCTAAATGCGAGGAAACTTTCCATTGTTTCACTATATGCATAGGAGACCGACGGTGTTTTGGTTTAACTCGGTCGTTTTATGTTAAATCTTTCGATTATTTTGAAATGGATGAAAGCATTGAAATGATCAAGGCAAATTTTTCAAGTTGAGCATAACTACTTGACCACATATAGCCTACCCAGTAAATGAGTGAGTATTTGATAAACCCTTTGAGCTAAATGTACATAATCTACATCAATTTTGAGCTGCCAAATTCACCAAGCAAAACCTAATGCACCAAGTGAATTTGCCCAAAATTGTTCAAAAATCCAGTTCATAATTGATTCACTTATAGATTCTGATTATTTTCTTGAATGATTAACCATGAACCTTCATTATTACTTAAATTATGTCTCTTGCCTTAGGATAGGGAAACATTCAAATTAGGGTTATGTTTTGCAAGTTGGGGAGAAAAAGGGAGGTTTAATTGAAAATCAAGTAGAATGGTGATTGTTTAAAAATAACTATCTTGACAACAACAACAAAAAAAGGAGAAGAAAAAGAAAATAAAAAAGAGAATAAGTTATCAAGAATAGTTTGTATCAATTGTTTATCACCAAAGGGTTTGCAAAAAGATCAAAAGAGGAGATGTATTTAAATAAGTTATTTTGTTGTAAATATCAAAAGTAGAAAAATGTTCCTCTAAACTATGGCCATTTTGAATCCATTTCCCACACATATGACAATTCTTTTGGAACCAGACCAAGTTACAACCCTTAAAATATATTAGTGATCTATGCTTTAATCTTTTTAAAATGGTATGCTTAGATGGACACATCTGATTAGGATATTAGCAAGATTGTCAGATGTGATTTCATTTGCCACATACTGTTATATTTCATTATCTACTTATAAAGAAGTGTGTTTGGTGTGATTCACTAGTAGCCATGTTATTGACTTGAACTGCATGACATGAATTTTGTGTTTAGGACTTGTTTCACATTCATAGTTCATTTTCAGGTCAATGATAGACATGAGACTTGCCCGTGCAATTTACAATTGAATCACGCATTCTAATCTTTTATATCGGCATTGATTGAATCACAAAAAGAAGGAAAAAAACTTTATAGATTCATTTTTGCATTCAAACAACCTTCTGTGCGCTCTCTAAAAAGAAACGCAGACCTCGAGCGTGTACGAACGCTCGGGAAGAAGTGCGGAGTCGCCACCAAAGTTTTTGTTTATAAGGGGAACGTTGATAAACCCCTTGAGTTTTTTATTTTTAAAGGGAAACGATAATAAAACCCTTGACGATGAGGAAAGGATGGTCATCGCAACCATTACCGGGTTCGGGAGTCGATTACGCAAGGGGAAGGTATTAGCACCCCTCACGTCCGTTGTACTCAACGGGAACCTCCTAGTTAGTTAAGGCTAAAGTGTTTTAAAAGTTTTGCTTGCATGCTTAAAGATATATATGGGAAAAGGGGGAAAAAGATATTTTTTATTATTGTGCTTGACAAGAATTGAATCTTGCTCCTACGTATCTCCTGGTGCGATGGAGAATTCAAAGCTACGTAGTTCTTTGGTAGAAAAACGTATATTTGTTGGTTAATTTTTAAAGAACGATGTTTTGATCGTATTCTTGCGATTAAACGTAGCTTGTATGCTCACGCGTGGGAGACTTAAGCTTTTGTTTGTATCGCGTTTGAATAGATAAAAACATGTCCGTTGGGGAAAAGAGGTTTAAATTGACCACGGGGGGCCAACAATGGTTCAATTGACTCAAAGGAGTCGAGAATTGATTCAAATGACTACGGGGAGTCAAGAAAGGGTTCAATTGATCCAACGGGATCAAGAAAAGGTTCAATGGACTCAAAGGAGTCGAGCATTGATTCAAATGGTCACGGGGGACCAAAAAAGGGTTCAATGGACCAACGGGTCGAGCATTGATTCAATTGACTCAACGGAGTCAAGAAAAGGTTCAATGGACTCAACAGAGTCGAGCATTGATTCAAATGGTCACGGGGGACCAAGAAAAGGTTCAATTGATCCAACGAGATCAAGAAAAGGTTCAATGGACTCAAAGGAGTCGAGCATTGATTCAATTGACTACGGGGAGTCAAGAAAAGGGTTCAATTGGTCACGGGGGACCAAGAAAGGTTCAATTGACTCAAAGGAGTCAAGAAAGGTTCAATTGACTCAAAGGAGTCTAGAAAGGTTTTGGTGTGTTGGATGCGTTGAAAATAGAACGACGATTGCCCGAACAATGAGACATACGTCAAGTATTCGTGCAACCGGGGAATGGAGAGACATACGTCAAACCATTCCTTTTTCAATCAAGTTTATAATTGAAACTTAAAAGGTATTTTGGTGAAGTTTGAAAAAGAATGACGATTGTCTAAACAATGAGACATACGTCAAGTGTTTGTTCAATCGGGGAATGGAGAGACATACGTCAAACCAACCCTTTTTCATTCAAATTTGTAATTGGAAATTAAGAAATCCCAAAGAGAGCAAAACACTTGGTTAAAAACCTAAGAAAAGTTTGTTGCTCAAATTAGTTGTTGCAACTTATGAATAAGTTTGAGAAAAATGAACAAGTGTTGTTCAAGTTTGTAAAGTGAACAAGTTTATGAAAAAATGCACAAGTTTATGGAAAATGCACAAGTTTGTAAAATGAACAAGTTTGGTTCAAGTTCAAGTTTGGTTGAAATTCATGAACAAGGTTATTGTTCAAGTTTGGTTTTGAAACTTATTGAACATAGCTTGTTGCTCAAGTTTGATTTTGAAACTCAATGAACATAGCTTGTTGCTCAAGTTTGATTTTGAAACTCATTGAACATAGCTTGTTGCTCAAGTTACTAAAAATTGTTATTCAAACTTATGAAATTTCAAATAACATGCAAAAACTCTTGTTATGTTTCTAAACCAAAATGAGTTTTAATCCTCTCAGATTCTGAATCTTCAAGTCAGAAACTCAGAAGTTAGCTTTCAGAAGCTTGAACTCAGAAACTGAAGCTTGATGTCAACTCATCTCTTTTCTTCTCATCTTTGCAAAACTACTATAACAATGAGTAGCTAAATTTCATTTTGTTGGGATTAAATGTAATCAACATTACTAGTATGTATTTCTATTGATTATGATATTATATGATTCTAGTTACTCATGAATATTGATGTTATCCTTGCTTTTAATGTTTCAATTGTATGGATTTGAATTGTTATTGAGAAATACCTTTTGAATCTAGATTTAGGATAATCATCTGTTAAACACTAAACTCTATAGATAGATCTGGGTTTAACATTCACTAAAGTATTGAATCTTAATGCTGACATATTGGTTAATAGGAAGAGAGATCGTCGATTAACCAATACGATTGAACCCACAACATTATTTAGACATAGATAATGTTTGTCGAGCGATACGTGATAATATCAATTAGCAACTGGAATCTGTATAACTAATCATAATAATACATGCGAAATATGTTGATGAAGTTTAATCCCAACATACTCACATCTCTATTAACTTTCGTGTCATTTACATTGTTATAGTTTTATAGCTTATGAAACCAAACACCTTACAGTTTTATCACTTAAAATCATATTAATTGTTGAACGACTTTAATATCGCGCTAGTCCTTGTGGAGACGATACACAAATATTTACTTTTGATACTACATCACACAACATCACCATAAATAACAACTCAATTTCATAACTCAAAATAACATATTTTGGCTTCTTAGAGGCTTACATTTTTCTTATAATAAAATAATTAAATACTAGATTATTAACATCGACCCTGATTACGTAGTATCACAATCTACAGTCCGTTTTAAAGATAAACAACAATCAAACAAACATTCAAGAAAAACATAACATGGGTTAGAGAATAATTCTCCACTTTACTCTCATGAACAAACATCTCAGTACTACTTGTAGCGAGGAGGCTCTGCATACAACATAAAAAAGAGACAAACACATAGAAAATAAGGTGTTAGATATGTTATATGTGACTCAATGTTGTACAATAGAAATGCATGGAAACAAACATAAATCTACATTTATAACTCCAAACCGTCTACGGTTTACATATTAAACTACAATATATATATATATATATATATAGCAAATGCAATGCTCGTGCACTTCTACTCCATATTTATGATACATTAATAATTCATACTCATAAAAATAGACTATGATATCACACTTATATTGTATGATATTTTCTTCTGCCTATAATGAAATTCCCAACTTATAAGTATGTCCTGACATCAACGAATCATCAAGAGTTATTGGCATTTCCACACCAAAGAGTGATCACCTCCTAAACTAGGTTAACAAACCCCACCCACCATCCAATTCATTTAATATGTTCACTCGCATGTTAAAAACCCTATATATGATGCATGTTTCACAACATAAAATCCAAATAATATCATCATATAATTATCATATAAAAAGTGTTAATATCATCCACGCCTTTCTTGAAGCAGGTGGCCCGTCTTAATAATATTCATAAGAAAAATATACACAAAACATACATCATGAAGATCAACCTTCTAATTAGTTAAAAACACGAATATAATCTTAAACTAACAACTTATATTATAATCCCCATTAAAATATGAAATATGTGTCCTATTATTTTTCTATGTCATTTTAAGATTTCGTTCGTCACTAAAAAAAAGTTATAACACGATGGATGTTCTAGGGATTTTCTAACCTATTAATCGAATTTTTTTGGTCATTTTCTTCAACCATAATTACCTCTTGTTTCGTTATTTATTTTAACCCCTGAGTTTTCCATAATTCATTTTGTTGTTGTTTTTGGACTCCTACTATATATATATATATATTATATATATATATATATATATAGGGGGCATATCACATGAGAATGGTAATTATATGTGAGAATGATGAGAATAAATAGGAACCATAAGATTAAAAATGGCTGAGATTAAATCACAAGTTAAGTGACCCATGTGCCAATCATGTGCCATTCTCATTCACTTCCTTCCTTCAACCCTTACACTTCCCATTCTCTTCTTCTGCCTCCCGATCTGAAAGTTTGTTCTTTCTCCTCTCAGATCTCAATTACACAATTCATACCTCAATTTAAAGGGTTTTCCAATTTATCAAAATCATACAATTAATTTTATATATGTCCAATTCATTTTGAACGATACAACCCCAGGAGTATTTTTATTTTTTTTTAACCGAATTCAATCATTGTTAAGCACATAAACTGATGGATAGAAGCAAACCCATCCAACACAGTCCTATTTTTATTGAACTTGCTCTTCTTCTTTTGCTTCACGCTTTTAATGTTCATCTTATTTTTATTGTCGGAACTATATATATATATATAGACACACACATCTTGTGTAATGAAAACAATGTTATTAAAAAACTATGTATGTATACCTACACTTCTTGGAAACTATGGTATATAAAGAGACAATATTTCATATTTGAGTCTTTGTTATGAAGATTTTTTTTAGTTTTATCATAATTTGATATAAATTTGTTTTTATATTTCTTTTAAATTACAAATTATTTAGACTTGTCCAGAGGGATTGTTGGCTTGTTTGGGTAATTAATTTGTTCAGGTAGAATCATTATTATTTCCTAACATTTCTTGTTTTGAAGTATTTGAGTATGTGTTGTTGTTATCAAATCTGTCAATTTGCCCGTGGCATTCTCATGTGCTAGAAAGGTGCAACACACATTGAGACGAATAGAGTAAAAACATTTTCAATTAATATCCGGAGGGTGACCTAAGTCCTACTAGGGATGAAATAACTAATGGTATCTAAAGTTCAGTTTCTAAATCTTTATATTTCACTTAAAGAGAGATATGTGTTCATTGTATGGTTGATAATATGATTGATCATAATATAATTTAGTAACGAATGTGTGGTTGATTTTTCTTGTTTACTTACTTCCATCCCATTAAAAAAATATTTAACATGTTTCTTATAATATTAAAAAAAAATTAAGATCGGAGAAATATATTTAAGTTTTAGACAAATTATAAGAGTAACAACATTATAACATGCAAAGAAGATAAAAGTTTTAGATATACTAGATAAATAAATTTTACCTTGGCTTAAAGTCAAACATAAACCAGTGTAGCTACAAATCAAAGGCCTTATACTATCTGGATATAGGTTTTCACAATCGGCGTCAGTAACACATTCTTCTGTAATATAAAATAAGAATAAAGAAAGATTACTAAAAATGATTGAAAGATTGTGCATGAGATAAAAAAAATGAGAATGAGCTTACTTCCACTAGCTTCTACAATAAGCAATAAGGAAACACAAAGTATCATAATATAAACAAACTTAATAATTTCAGCCATTTTTTTCACCTTTGTGTATAACAAATGTATAATTGTCTGAACAATTTATATAGTAAAAAATCTCATGCAATGTTTACATCAATTAAATTAGAATAATTATTAGATATCACTAAAGTACATTTATGTATCATGTTTGTCCCTTTAGTGCATAGAATAAATCTTACATAAAAATGTTGCTTTTAACTATAATTCATTTTTTTTAAAGGCCAAAATGAAATATATTACTAACCAAAATAAGTCATTCCATCACAATTTTTACCAGAAAAGACTTAAAATGAGTTACAAAATTATGTACAACGAGAAACTAAAGCAACAAAGAAAGGAACTAAGTTAAAGGAGATAAGCAAGGAATAGAATTAAGCCTCCAAAACTGATAATCAAAATCAAAGTAACAAGTTTTGATTTCAACCACCAAAAGCAAGGAATAGAATTAATCCACCAAAGATTGCAATTGATCTTCCTTATGTTGAAAAATACGTCTATTTCTCTCCTTCCAGATAATCCAAACCACATAAAGCCAAATAATATTAAGAGTCGCTCGAATGCTTTTCGAATAACCACCTAACCCACCAAATTGAGTTAAATACTCCAATAAAGTGCCCTGAGTTGTTGTAGAGAATCCTAACCACCTTGAAACTAGACACCAAATTCTGCCATAAAAGTGACATCTAACAAATAAATGGTCCCTATCTTCCAACATACCATAACCTCTCGTACAATTTTGATCATTTAGAGAAAGAACCCGTTGCCTTACCAAGTTATCCTTTGTCAGAACTCAATTTAGAAGTAAACGCCAAGCGAAAATATTAATCTTTAGCGGAACTGCTTTTAACCACAAAACATGATTATTTTCCGGATAGTCATTATCATCTAAAGTAGTCAAGTTGTTATACATGTTACTCATCGTGTAACAATGGGAGTGCTATAATTTCCAAACCCACCAGTCCACCACGTCAACCTGCAAAACAACAATAGTTAAATGCTCAACACACTCCCCCGCCAACTCCTCCTCCTAAGCAAACATCCTCTTGCGCCACTTCCACGCTTCACCATTCACACCCCAACCTAAAGAATTCATCTCAACTAGAGTCACCATTTTTTTTCTATCTAGCGCATAAAGCCTACCAAACCTATCTATGAAAGAAGATCCATCTAGCCATGGTTTCCTCTGAAAGAGAGTGGATGACCCATCACCCACCTCTTGACAAATATTATCACGCAACCAACCTCCATCAACCAAACTAACACCCTCCCTAATCTTGTTCAAATTCTACCACCAAATAGATTTTTCTCTTCCAGCAAAGCACAACCATGATTGATAATATGATTGATCATAATATAATTTAGTAACGAATGTGTGGTTGATTTTTCTTGTTTACTTACTTCCATCCCATTAAAAAAATATTTAACATGTTTCTTATAATATTAAAAAAAAATTAAGATCGGAGAAATATATTTAAGTTTTAGACAAATTATAAGAGTAACAACATTATAACATGCAAAGAAGATAAAAGTTTTAGATATACTAGATAAATAAATTTTACCTTGGCTTAAAGTCAAACATAAACCAGTGTAGCTACAAATCAAAGGCCTTATACTATCTGGATATAGGTTTTCACAATCGGCGTCAGTAACACATTCTTCTGTAATATAAAATAAGAATAAAGAAAGATTACTAAAAATGATTGAAAGATTGTGCATGAGATAAAAAAAAAATGAGAATTAGCATACTTCCACTAGCTTCTACAATAAGCAATAAGGAAACACAAAGTATCATAATATAAACAAACTTAATAATTTCAGCCATTTTTTTCACCTTTGTGTATAACAAATGTATAATTGTCTGAACAATTTATATAGTAAAAAATCTCATGCAATGTTTACATCAATTAAATTAGAATAATTATTAGATATCACTAAAGTACATTTATGTATCATGTTTGTCCCTTTAGTGCATAGAATAAATCTTACATAAAAATGTTGCTTTTAACTATAATTCATTTTTTTTAAAGGCCAAAATGAAATATATTACTAACCAAAATAAGTCATTCCATCACAATTTTTACCAGAAAAGACTTAAAATGAGTTACAAAATTATGTACAACGAGAAACTAAAGCAACAAAGAAAGGAACTAAGTTAAAGGAGATAAGCAAGGAATAGAATTAAGCCTCCAAAACTGATAATCAAAATCAAAGTAACAAGTTTTGATTTCAACCACCAAAAGCAAGGAATAGAATTAATCCACCAAAGATTGCAATTGATCTTCCTTATGCTGAAAAATACGTCTATTTCTCTCCTTCCTGATAATCCACACCACATAAAGCCAAATAATATTAAGAGTCGCTCGAATGCTTTTCGAATAACCACCTAACCCACCAAATTGAGTTAAATACTCCAATAAAGTGCCCTGAGTTGTTGTAGAGAATCCTCACCACCTTGAAACTAGACACCAAATTCTGCCATAAAAGTGACATCTAACAAATAAATGGTCCCTATCTTCCAACATACCACAACGTCTCGTACAATTTTGATCATTTAGAGAAAGAACCCGTTGCCTTACCAAGTTATCCTTTGTCAGAACTCAATTTAGAAGTAAACGCCAAGCGAAAATATTAATCTTTAGCGGAACTGCTTTTAACCACAAAACATGATTATTTTCCGGATAGTCATTATCATCTAAAGTAGTCAAGTTGTTATACATGTTACTCATCGTGTAACAATGGGAGTGCTATAATTTCCAAACCCACCAGTCCACCACGTCAACCTGCAAAACAACAATAGTTAAATGCTCAACACACTCCCCCGCCAACTCCTCCTCCTAAGCAAACATCCTCTTGCGCCACTTCCACGCTTCACCATTCACACCCCAACCTAAAGAATTCATCTCAACTAGAGTCACCATTTTTTTTCTATCTAGCGCATAAAGCCTACCAAACCTATCTATGAAAGAAGATCCATCTAGCCATGGTTTCCTCCGAAAGAGAGTGGATGACCCATCACCCACCTCTTGACAAATATTATCACGCAACCAACCTCCATCAACCAAACTAACACCCTCCCTAATCTTGTTCAAATTCTACCACCAAACTGATTTTTCTCTTCCAGCAAAGAACAACCATGATTGATAATATGATTGATCATAATATAATTTAGTAACGAATGTGTGGTTGATTTTTCTTGTTTACTTACTTCCATCCCATTAAAAAAATATTTAACATGTTTCTTATAATATTAAAAAAAAATTAAGATCGGAGAAATATATTTAAGTTTTAGACAAATTATAAGAGTAACAACATTATAACATGCAAAGAAGATAAAAGTTTTAGATATACTAGATAAATAAATTTTACCTTGGCTTAAAGTCAAACATAAACCAGTGTAGCTACAAATCAAAGGCCTCATACTATCTGGATATAGGTTTTCACAATCGGCGTCAGTAACACATTCTTCTGTAATATAAATAAGAATAAAGAAAGATTACTAAAAATGATTGAAAGATTGTGCATGAGATAAAAAAAAAATGAGAATTAGCATACTTCCACTAGCTTCTACAATAAGCAATAAGGAAACACAAAGTATCATAATATAAACAAACTTAATAATTTCAGCCATTTTTTTCACCTTTGTGTATAACAAATGTATAAATGTCTGAACACTTTATATAGTAAAAAATCTCATGCAATGTTTACATCAATTAAATTAGAATAATTATTAGATACCACTAAAGTACATTTATGTATCATGTTTGTCCCTTTAGTGCATAGAATAAATCTTACATAAAAATGTTGCTTTTAACTATAATTCATTTTGTTTAAAGGCCAAAATGAAATATATTACTAACCAAAATAAGTCATTCCATCACAATTTTTACCAGAAAAGACTTAAAATGAGTTACAAAATTATGTACAACGAGAAACTAAAGCAACAAAGAAAGGAACTAAGTTACAGGAGATAAGCAAGGAATAGAATTAAGCCTCCAAAACTGATAATCAAAATCAAAGTAACAAGTTTTGATTTCAACCACCAAAAGCAAGGAATAGAATTAATCCACCAAAGATTGCAATTGATCTTCCTTATGTTGAAAAATACGTCTATTTCTCTCCTTCCAGATAATCCAAACCACATAAAGCCAAATAATATTAAGAGTCGCTCGAATGCTTTTCGAATAACCACCTAACCCACCAAATTGAGTTAAATACTCCAATAAAGTACCTTGAGTTGTTGTAGAGAATCCTCTCCACCTTGAAACTAGACACCAAATTCTGCCATAAAAGTGACATCTAACAAATAAATGGTCCCTATCTTCCAACATACCACAACGTCTCGTACAATTTTGATCATTTAGAGAAAGAACCCGTTGCCTTACCAAGTTATCCTTTGTCAGAACTCAATTTAGAAGTAAACGCCAAGCGAAAATATTAATCTTTAGCGGAACTGCTTTTAACCACAAAACATGATTATTTTCCGGATAGTCATTATCATATAAAGTAGTCAAGTTGTTATACATGTTACTCATCGTGTAACAATGGGAGTACTATAATTTCCAAACCCACCAGTCCACCACGTCAACCTGCAAAACAACAATAGTTAAATGCTCAACACACTCCCCCGCCAACTCCTCCTCCTAAGCAAACATCCTCTTGCGCCACTTCCACGCTTCGCCATTCACACCCCAACCTAAAGAATTCATCTCAACTAGAGTCACCATTTTTTTTTTAATCTAGCGCATAAAGCCTACCAAACCTATCTATGAAAGAAGATCCATCTAGCCATGGTTTCCTCCGAAAGAGAGTGGATGACCCATCACCCACCTCTTGACAAATATTATCATGCAACCAACCTCCATCAACCAAACTAACACCCTCCCTAATCTTGTTCAAATTCTACCACCAAACAGATTTTTCTCTTCCAGCAAAGAACAACCATGATTGATAATATGATTGATCATAATATAATTTAGTAACGAATGTGTGGTTCATTTTTCGTGTTTACTTACTTCCATCCCATTAAAAAAATATTTAACATGTTTCTAATAATATTAAAAAAAAATTAAGATCGGAGAAATATATTTAAGTTTTAGACAAATTATAAGAGTAACAACATTATAACATGCAAAGAAGATAAAAGTTTTAGATATACTAGATAAATAAATTTTACCTTGGCTTAAAGTCAAACATAAACCAGTGTAGCTACAAATCAAAGGCCTCATACTATCTGGATATAGGTTTTCACAATCGGCGTCAGTAACACATTCTTCTGTAATATAAATAAGAATAAAGAAAGATTACTAAAAATGATTGAAAGATTGTGCATGAGATAAAAAAAAAATGAGAATTAGCATACTTCCACTAGCTTCTACAATAAGCAATAAGGAAACACAAAGTATCATAATATAAACAAACTTAATAATTTCAGCCATTTTTTTCACCTTTGTGTATAACAAATGTATAAATGTCTGAACACTTTATATAGTAAAAAATCTCATGCAATGTTTACATCAATTAAATTAGAATAATTATTAGATACCACTAAAGTACATTTATGTATCATGTTTGTCCCTTTAGTGCATAGAATAAATCTTACATAAAAATGTTGCTTTTAACTATAATTCATTTTGTTTAAAGGCCAAAATGAAATATATTACTAACCAAAATAAGTCATTCCATCACAATTTTTACCAGAAAAGACTTAAAATGAGTTACAAAATTATGTACAACGAGAAACTAAAGCAACAAAGAAAGGAACTAAGTTACAGGAGATAAGCAAGGAATAGAATTAAGCCTCCAAAACTGATAATCAAAATCAAAGTAACAAATTTTGATTTCAACCCCCAAAAGCAAGGAATAGAATTAAGCCACCAAAGATTGCAATTGATCTTCCTTATGCTGAAAAATACGTCTATTTCTCTCCTTCCAGATAATCCAAACCACATAAAGCCAAATAATATTAAGAGTCGCTCGAATGCTTTTCGAATAACCACCTAACCCACCAAATTGAGTTAAATACTCCAATAAAGTACCTTGAGTTGTTGTAGAGAATCCTCTCCACCTTGAAACTAGACACCAAATTCTGCCATAAAAGTGACATCTAACAAATAAATAGTCCCTATCTTCCAACATACCACAACCTCTCGTACAATTTTGATCATTTAGAGAAAGAACCCGTTGCCTTACCAAGTTATCCTTTGTCAGAACTCAATTTAGAAGTAAACGCCAAGCGAAAATATTAATCTTTAGCGGAACTGCTTTTAACCACAAAACATGATTATTTTCCGGATAGTCATTATCATATAAAGTAGTCAAGTTGTTATACATGTTACTCATCGTGTAACAATGGGAGTACTACAATTTCCAAACCCACCTGTCCACCACGTCAACCTGCAAAACAACAATAGTTAAATGCTCAACACACTCCCCCGCCAACTCCTCCTCCTAAGCAAACATCCTCTTGCGCCACTTCCACGCTTCGCCATTCACACCCCAACCTAAAGAATTCATCTCAACTAGAGTCACCATTTTTTTTTTAATCTAGCGCATAAAGCCTACTGTAATATCCCGCTTTTGACCCAAGTATTTATTAGTATTAAGACGATGTATCAGAGGTGTTTGAGTAATGGCATTTGGTAATTACCACTCATGGGTATTATATATATGACAAAAGTCATATTTTTCCTTCATTTCCTACCACTCCTTCTCTCTCTAATACTCAACTCCTCTCCCTTCTCTCTTCTTCCTCTCATGCGCCCCTCCCTCCAATCCTTCAGCAATCAGTAAACTTCACTCCCAAACTCTCCATCTTCATGTAAGCAAGCAAGATTATGACTTGGAGGTCAAGAATCAAGAAAGGATAAAAAGGGGCAAAAGCTAGGGTTTTGAGAAGAATCTAACTAAGGTTTGGAGTGAAGCTTAGCAAGCATGGATCAAGCACAAATTTGAGGAGAGCTCCTAGGGGTTTTAGAACCCTCCTTTGTGAGTTTTGTTGAGTTGTGTTCATTTTGACCAAAGTTGGTAAATATTACCCTAATCCCTATTGCTTGCTAAATTCTTGTTCAATCACACTTTAATCATTCAATTAATAGTTTTAAATCGTTCCTTATGATGTTATAGTGCTTGGGTATGCCTTATTATGTCAAAAATGGTGGAAAAATCACGTTTTGAACCATTTCTGTGCTGACAAAATCGCCGGGCGAACTCGGGGCGATCGTGCAGTTACTGTTTGACAATTCTTCACTGCCTACCTTCGCCCAGCGAAGTGGATTTCGCCCAGCGAAATTGGGCAGCAATTTTATGATTTTTCCGCTTCGTTCTGTGACCTGTGCACGTGTCAGGCGAGGCTTTTGGTAACCATTTTCAAAGAAAACCTTATTTTATAAGAAAAACACCATTGTGGGCATATCCGAGGGCATATAACGTATACGGAATAAAGTGAACACGGGATTAGCAACGCATGATGAATATAAGAGTTAATTGATTAGACAAGCCTAAGACGGCATATGATAGTGTTATGTCGAGTTCCTTGATAGGAGATAAGAGTTATAGCATGAGAATCAATTGTTGGTTGTATCACTTTAGGATACAAAGTAATAGGAAAGGATTAGCAATCATAGTTTCATTTAAAGTTTATAGTGTTGGTTCTCCAACAATTTATAGGAGGCTTATGAGAACGATAAGCCAAGGTTATAGATTACAGGTTATAGATTACAGTATTGTTATAGAATCAAAGTAACAGATTATACGTTCATACGTTAAAGTTAAAGAATTAAAGATCAAAGTTATTGGCGTGCTTGCACGTTTCACAGTCATAGGCATGTTCAGCAGACTCCGGGATTCGCCGGATGGGATCTCTCCGAGAGGGTTATCCACATGCAATTTCATAGGGAGTCCGGTGATAGCCTGATATGATAGGAGTTTCACCGGGTCATAGGGAGACGTATCTCGGGGTTGCTCCACCCGGGGTGCCCTCCGTAAAATTGAACTCAGATAATTGTTTGTTCAACGCTAACAGCTAACATAAAACTGCTATCGAACTGTTTATAGGTTTTATGTTTTATAGTTACAGATAAAGTTACAGTTACAGTCATAGTCACAGGAAGCATACAGTTATAGTTATAGACAATTATCAGAAAGTGATCCTAGGTCTTCCCCTCGATCACTAAGTCATAGATGCAGACATGGTCATAGTTATGGATTTAGGCAATTATAGTTATAGTCATAGGCCGTTATGGCAATGGTTATAGATAGTTACAGAAGGATTTATAGTCATAGGCAGTTAAAGACTTGGCGATCCTAGGAAATCCCCGAGATTGCCAAGGTAGGCATGGCGACCCTAGGTTCCCCGTGGTCGCCAACAGTAGGTTGGGTAGAGCTCACTGAGACATTATGTCTCATCCCATTCCTTCTGGTGCAGGTTTACAGGCTAGTCAGAGGTTCGTGACGAAGATCTTCATAGAGGTACTGGATGGAGTGCATTTACTCGTGGTGTACCAGCTCAGAAGCTTTATGGACATTTGTTTAAGCATTGTATAAATATTGGATTATTTGTACAACGAGTAATATGTATTCTCTCATCTGTGATGTATAATTATTATTATTGAAATTTTTAAATGTATCCAGTATCAGTTTAACGCACATGCTAATATACTAGTTAAAATTAGTATGGGTGTTACAATTGGTATCAGAGCAGGTCGATTCAGACCATGCCATGGGTCGTTTAAGATTCAATAAAAGTAGTGGAATCATTGGGTTCCAGATGTTGTTCTAAATGTCATGTCTAGTTGAGCCTGATCAACTCAGTCTAGTATATGACAGTTAGGATAAATATCCGAGAGCTGAATGTGACCAAGGAGGAAAGAAGTGTTCAAAGGTTGAAGGTTAAGACGTCAGATTCTAAGACGAATTTGGCAGAGTGTTACGTGTCAAAGGGTGGTTCTTTAACAGTGAAGTAACTGAGCCAGTTAACGGCAAAATTTCAGGAATATAAGAGGTATTTAAGAGTAAGGTCAGGTGCCTTAACTAGTTGGACGCATCATTGAACGATGCCTTCTCCGAGGAGACATGAACAGTAAAGAACTATGGAATGTTTTGAAATCTCAACGGGAACCGCAACTTGAAAGGTTAAAGTGGAATAGAGTTTTATTCAGGGTACAGAGGTAAAGAATTACGGTGCAAAACCCAGCGGCTTGGAATAAGGAATGATCAATTAATTATTGGAAGCTCTGGATTTTCAGTAAGGATAAAGTGTGTAAGGATGGAAGGACTTGCGCACGTGGATCGGATGAGATTTAAATATCTGACGGATAAGAGACTCGTTTATGGATTAAGCGAAATAGTGAACGGATGGAACAAGTTACCTTCTTTTGCATGGGACACCAAGATGCTTGGTATGAGGAACGCGAGCGTAGCGATAAGTAAACGAAACCCCCGGTGAGGGTATGGATTAAAGAATAAATCGTTTGTTGTCGGATTATAGCAGGCCGGTTTCGAGGATTAAACAGGAATTAGCCAAGAATTACTGAGAGGCTCTAGCAGCAGGAAGATCATCATTAGTGTACAAGTTACAGTTAAAGTTATGGTTAATGTTAAGGAGTTCTATGTTATCCTTTCATGGGCTCCTTACATGAGTATTGGGTAAGCCGACAAAGATCACCTTATGTTAGTAGATGTTAAAGATGGTAGATATATATATATACCTTGGATTGTTCGAAACCATGAAGAGGGCAACGGTCGAGAAGTCAGATGGACTATTATTCAGATAACAGTATTAGAATGGAATTGTGAATACAGTGATAAGTTATAGGAAGGATCCAATGGAAAATGTTAAGTATTGAGGTTTACAGATTTATTAATCGGATACTCGAAGGGGTGTAGTATGTGTTTGAATGTACAGGAGAGCCGGTAAAAGTTGGGTTTTATCCAGACGGATTATTCCCGGAGAAACCCGAGAAGTAACCAAGAGTTATGTTAGAGTTATGTGGATCTAAGTGTCTTGGAAAAGGTTGTGGATGAGAAATCCCTACGGATAATTATAGGATGAGATTCGATTCATTAATCGATTAAGTATATGAAAGACGAGAATTTCCGGAAGTCATAGAATGTTTCTAGAAGTTACCACAAGTAAATAACGTATGGACTTAAGTTGTTTTAATAGTAGCATCGTTGGGCTCGTATTATTGTTAAAGACTGTTCACAGGTTTCGGCGTGTTTCGTGAAAGCAAGAATTTTGTTTATGTTCGAAAGGAAACGCTAAGTCAAGCGTCGAGCAATCAGTAAGGTTAACAGGCGAATTAAACTACAAGAGAAATCATAAGGCAAGATGGTCATGTATGGTAACTACAAAGTCATAAAGTCAAAAGATTGGCCAAAGAGATTTTATATAGTAATAGTGGTGTATTACTTCTATCCCAAGGCTAATTGTTTAAATCAGAGTTGCGCAGCGGAGAAGTAATCCAATTATGAGTTAGCAGACAAATCAAAGCTGAAGTTTAGAGAAAAGGATGTTTGTGAAGTCTTTGTCAGAGGAATTACAGGAAAGGCATTCAGAGATTAATTATCAAGTTACAGAATATGTGTAAGTAATGATGACTTGAACTTATCATCAGTTCCAACAGGAGATTTTAATAGATAAGTCGAGGGATGTTTCAGATCTCGAAACTCATGGGATAAAAGAATCGAAGCAGTTTAATAACTTAAAAGGATGTGTTTACAGCAAAATGAGTTCATAGAGAAGGAGGCCACATTTCTTACGATGATCTAGCTATTTAGCTCAATAGCTTAAAGTTGACTTGAGTAGTAAGTTTAATCAAAGAGGAATTATTCAGTGGCATGCAGTTATTCCGCATCGTATCCACGTTATGCTAGCATGTCGCATGTAACAGGCATGTAACAGGTTATGATTAGTATTATGTATACTGATCAGACAGAGTTTATGCTACTTAGATAGTAGTGTGATATTTTTATAGTCATGAGACATGTGTTAGTAATCGTGGTACGCAGTCGGTAATGTTTTAATAGGAAAGTCATATGCATAACAGGTTGTTGTTGCCGAATAAATCTCGGTTAAGGAGTTCAGAAATTCTTGAATTTAATGTTCATAGTTAAAGGAATGAAATGTTTTACACGGATTAGAAGAGTACTCATAGTTTATAGTAAAAGGTTACGTGAATTGAAGTTATGAATTAAAGGATTCAGAGTTTAAGAGTGCTATTTTGATAGCGAGCAGAATAGAGTTTTCTTTTCGAAAACGGAGAATGTCCTTGGACAAAATAAGTTTTAACGCCAACGGAATTTAACCATAATTTATGTTATGGGAATTGTGTATGTTCAAAGAATACAAGTATGAATCAAAAGTTAAGAGAGTAACCTTGGTTGACGTGGTTTTGTCTCAAGTATAAGTTGAAATTATTGGTAAAGCAAGTATTATTCCCATGAGTAAGGAATATCGTAATTGAGATAAGATTGTCAGAATCATAGAAAGAAGAAAGCCCTAAGATCTTTAGCTACGTGTTAACGTTGATTAATTAAATTGGAGCAGGAGTGGCTCATAAGATTTCTCGAACTTTAAAGATTTCCTCAGTGGAAATGTAAACAATGGTCATGGTTGTGATAATAGTTACATCGGGATGTCAGATAGAAAGGAATTTTGTACCAATAGTACAGCCACCTCCTTGTAGTGAATCGTGAAAGTACTTGCAACGGACTTTATTTCCATTTGAGAATGTTTGATATCAGATGCTTTGCGGTGCAAGACTAGTCTATGTGAAGAATGATACGAATGTAACAGTAACAGGTCGTCTTGTGAGGCGAAAGCTAAAGACAAAAGTTCTTTGGAATTAAAAGTAAAGTAATAGATTCCTCGGAAAGTTGGAATAATTGAGGAAAATCAGAATGACTCGACGTCTTCAGGGTAATATAGAATGATCAATTAAAGAAGAACTGATAGAATTCGGTGAGTGAAATCCAAGATTTAATAATTTTTAACTGGATTAGCAAGGAAAGTGTCGAACAGAGACCATAATCAGATAATATGGATATGTTGGTTCGGATAACCTCATATCCTACTACGAAAGGGTTATGTAATGCACCACAAACATCATGGTTAAAGAAAAGATTGTCGAGCATACTTGACTTATAGAGTTGGGAAATACAAGGGGTTCCGATAAGCAAGATGAATTGAAATTTGGACTAGTAGAGAAGGTAGTTTAATAGAGTCATTCACAGACGATAATGAGTGGATTCTAAATTTCGAGGACGAAATTTCTTTAAGGGGGGTAGAGTGTAATATCCCGCTTTTGACCCAAGTATTTATTAGTATTAAGACGATGTATCAGAGGTGTTTGAGTAATGGCATTTGGTAATTACCACTCATGGGTATTATATATATGACAAAAGTCATATTTTTCCTTCATTTCCTACCACTCCTTCTCTCTCTAATACTCAACTCCTCTCCCTTCTCTCTTCTTCCTCTCATGCGCCCCTCCCTCCAATCCTTCAGCAATCAGTAAACTTCACTCCCAAACTCTCCATCTTCATGTAAGCAAGCAAGATTATGACTTGGAGGTCAAGAATCAAGAAAGGATAAAAAGGGGCAAAAGCTAGGGTTTTGAGAAGAATCTAACTAAGGTTTGGAGTGAAGCTTAGCAAGCATGGATCAAGCACAAATTTGAGGTGAGCTCCTAGGGGTTTTAGAACCCTCCTTTGTGAGTTTTGTTGAGTTGTGTTCATTTTGACCAAAGTTGGTAAATATTACCCTAATCCCTATTGCTTGCTAAATTCTTGTTCAATCACACTTTAATCATTCAATTAATAGTTTTAAATCGTTCCTTATGATGTTATAGTGCTTGGGTATGCCTTATTATGTCAAAAATGGTGGAAAAATCACGTTTTGAACCATTTCTGTGCTGACAAAATCGCCGGGCGAACTCGGGGCGATCGTGCAGTTACTGTTTGACAATTCTTCACTGCCTACCTTCGCCCAGCGAAGTGGATTTCGCCCAGCGAAATTGGGCAGCAATTTTATGATTTTTCCGCTTCGTTCTGTGACCTGTGCACGTGTCAGGCGAGGCTTTTGGTAACCATTTTCAAAGAAAACCTTATTTTATAAGAAAAACACCATTGTGGGCATATCCGAGGGCATATAACGTATACGGAATAAAGTGAACACGGGATTAGCAACGCATGATGAATATAAGAGTTAATTGATTAGACAAGCCTAAGACGGCATATGATAGTGTTATGTCGAGTTCCTTGATAGGAGATAAGAGTTATAGCATGAGAATCAATTGTTGGTTGTATCACTTTAGGATACAAAGTAATAGGAAAGGATTAGCAATCATAGTTTCATTTAAAGTTTATAGTGTTGGTTCTCCAACAATTTATAGGAGGCTTATGAGAACGATAAGCCAAGGTTATAGATTACAGGTTATAGATTACAGTATTGTTATAGAATCAAAGTAACAGATTATACGTTCATACGTTAAAGTTAAAGAATTAAAGATCAAAGTTATTGGCGTGCTTGCACGTTTCACAGTCATAGGCATGTTCAGCAGACTCCGGGATTCGCCGGATGGGATCTCTCCGAGAGGGTTATCCACATGCAATTTCATAGGGAGTCCGGTGATAGCCTGATATGATAGGAGTTTCACCGGGTCATAGGGAGACGTATCTCGGGGTTGCTCCACCCGGGGTGCCCTCCGTAAAATTGAACTCAGATAATTGTTTGTTCAACGCTAACAGCTAACATAAAACTGCTATCGAACTGTTTATAGGTTTTATGTTTTATAGTTACAGATAAAGTTACAGTTACAGTCATAGTCACAGGAAGCATACAGTTATAGTTATAGACAATTATCAGAAAGTGATCCTAGGTCTTCCCCTCGATCACTAAGTCATAGATGCAGACATGGTCATAGTTATGGATTTAGGCAATTATAGTTATAGTCATAGGCCGTTATGGCAATGGTTATAGATAGTTACAGAAGGATTTATAGTCATAGGCAGTTAAAGACTTGGCGATCCTAGGAAATCCCCGAGATTGCCAAGGTAGGCATGGCGACCCTAGGTTCCCCGTGGTCGCCAACAGTAGGTTGGGTAGAGCTCACTGAGACATTATGTCTCATCCCATTCCTTCTGGTGCAGGTTTACAGGCTAGTCAGAGGTTCGTGACGAAGATCTTCATAGAGGTACTGGATGGAGTGCATTTACTCGTGGTGTACCAGCTCAGAAGCTTTATGGACATTTGTTTAAGCATTGTATAAATATTGGATTATTTGTACAACGAGTAATATGTATTCTCTCATCTGTGATGTATAATTATTATTATTGAAATTTTTAAATGTATCCAGTATCAGTTTAACGCACATGCTAATATACTAGTTAAAATTAGTATGGGTGTTACACCTACCAAACCTATCTATGAAAGAAGATCCATCTAGCCATGGTTTCCTCCGAAAGAGAGTGGATGACCCATCACCCACCTCTTGACAAATATTATCATGCAACCAACCTCCATCAACCAAACTAACACCCTCCCTAATCTTGTTCAAATTCTACCACCAAACAGATTTTTCTCTTCCAGCAAAGAACAACCATGATTGATAATATGATTGATCATAATATAATTTAGTAACGAATGTGTGGTTCATTTTTCGTGTTTACTTACTTCCATCCCATTAAAAAAATATTTAACATGTTTCTAATAATATTAAAAAAAAATTAAGATCGGAGAAATATATTTAAGTTTTAGACAAATTATAAGAGTAACAACATTATAACATGCAAAGAAGATAAAAGTTTTAGATATACTAGATAAATAAATTTTACCTTGGCTTAAAGTCAAACATAAACCAGTGTAGCTACAAATCAAAGGCCTTATACTATCTGGATATAGGTTTTCACAATCGGCGTCAGTAACACATTCTTCTGTAATATAAAATAAGAATAAAGAAAGATTACTAAAAATGATTGAAAGATTATGCATGAGATAAAAAAAAATGAGAATGAGCTTACTTCCACTAGCTTCTACAATAAGCAATAAGGAAACACAAAGTATCATAATATAAACAAACTTAATAATTTCAGCCATTTTTTTCACCTTTGTGTATAACAAATGTATAATTGTCTGAACACTTTATATAGTAAAAAATGTCATGCTATGTTTACATCAATTAAATTAGAATAATTATTAGATATCACTAAAGTACATTTATGTATCATGTTTGTCCCTTTAGTGCAAAGAATAAATCTTACATCCCTTTAGTGCATAGAATAAATCTTACATAAAAATGTTGCTTTTAACTATAATTCATTTTTTTAAAGGCCAAAATGAAATATATTACTAACCAAAATAAGTCATTCCATCACAATTTTTACGAGAAAAGACTTAAAATGAGTTACAAAATTATGTACAACGAGAAACTAAAGCAACAAAGAAAGGAACTAAGTTGCAGGAGATAAGCAAGGAATAGAATTAAGCCACCAAAGATTGCAATTGATCTTCCTTATGCTGAAAAATACGTCTATTTCTCTCCTTCCAGATAATCCAAACCACATAAAGCCAAATAATATTAAGAGTCGCTCGAATGCTTTTCGAATAACCACCTAACCCACCAAATTGAGTTAAATACTCCAATAGTACCCTGAGTTGTTGTAGAGAATCCTAACCACCTTGAAACTAGACACCAAATTCTGCCATAAAAGTGACATCTAACAAATAAATGGTCCCTATCTTCCAACATACCACAACCGCTCGTACAATTTTGATCATTTAGAGAAAGAACCCGTTGCCTTACCAAGTTATCCTTTGTCAGAACTCAATTTAGAAGTAAACGCCAAGCGAAAATATTAATCTTTAGCGGAACTGCTTTTAACCACAAAACATGATTATTTTCCGGATAGTCATTATCATCTAAAGTAGTCAAGTTGTTATACTTGTTACTCATCGTGTAACAATGGGAGTACTATAATTTCCAAACCCACCAGTCCACCACGTCAACCTGCAAAACAACAATAGTTAAATGCTCAACACACTCCCCCGCCAACTCCTCCTCCTAAGCAAACATCCTCTTGCGCCACTTCCACGCTTCACCATTCACACCCCAACCTAAAGAATTCATCTCAACTAGAGTCACCATTTTTTTTATCTAGCGCATAAAGCCTACCAAACCTATCTATGAAAGAAGATCCATCTAGCCATGGTTTCCTCCGAAAGAGAGTGGATGACCCATCACCCACCTCTTGACAAATATTATTACGTAACCAACCTCCATCAACCAAACTAACACCCTCCCTAATCTTGTTCAAATTCTACCACCAAACAGATTTTTCTCTTCCAGCAAAGCACAACCATGCCCCCCCCCCCTTCTTCTCACCATACCAAGCACATAATACCATATAGCATAAATTCTCCCAATTCTCCAGCACCAATTACCAAGCAAAGCTAAATTAAACTCTTTCAGACTCCTAACCCCCAAACCACCATAATCTTTTTTTAAGTACATAGTATCCCATTTGATCCACCCTCCACCCAAAAGCATTAAAAAGTGGTTCAAGATAAAATATGATCCTTGAGGAAGCCTTGAAGAAGGAAAGAAAGTAGTCCAGCATGAAGGACATAACAAACTTCAGAAGAATTAGATGATCTCCCATAGAAAGATTGCGACTCTTCCACCCCTCGACAAACTTCTTTTAATACGATCAATCAAAGGATACCAAAAATTGAGCTTCCTAGAGTCACCACCAATATGCAACCCCAATTACAAAAAAGGGAGACGTTTTCATTACCAATGCCGCCTCATGAAACCAAGAGTCATTAACATTTACCCTAAACAATATAGTCTTAAATCAACTTTTAACCCATATATATAGCTTAAAAGATCTAACATTAGCCAAACTTTTAACCTCTACCAACAAAGTATCATCGACGAATTGTAAATGAATGATAGACTCATTGTTAGGCGCCCAACACCAAAACCGGTAAACAATCCTGCCTCCACGATAGCATTCATAGAAACATTTAACCCTTCCACCGCTATCATAAATAAAAAAGGAGAAAGAAGGTCACCTTGATGATGTCACAGTAATGCATTCTAAGATCTATTTGCGCCACATGATCAAGAACATTATTTTAACCATAACATCTTCCAAATACCGCCAATCCACCGAATCATAGGATTTTAAAAAATCCACCTTAAATAATAATAATTCTTGCTTTAAACTACATGCATCATCACAATCTCATTAGCAATATGAATACTATCGATAATTTGTCTTCCTTTAACAAAGGCCGACTACAATTCAGATACAACACTATCAATTACTTTTCTCAACCTACTAGCCAAGACCTTCGACAATATTTTATACAAACACCCAACCAAAGCAATAGGGCGAAAATCCAACAAACTATGAGGGCTCTCAACTTTAGAAATCAATGCTATAAAATTATTATTAATTCATTTTCTTAATTTACTGTTACGGTGAAATTCAGAAGAAAAAAAACGTAACATCTCATCTTTTAAAATATACCAAAAATCTTTAATAAATCCTAGATTAATTCCATCCGGTCATGGACTCTTGAAATTGTCACAACCCCAGACCGCTTGTCTGATCTATTCCAGTGAAAACAGTTTAATCAAATCCAAACCTTCCTCCCCACTAATAGATTTAAAAATAGATCTTCTACCCCTTGACGATTATAATAACCTGACTGAAAATATGGCTAAAAATGATGAAAAATAGCCCCCTGCACACCATCAACTCCCTCCACCTTAATACCATTGACATTGATCGACATAATAGCATTTAAACTCCTCCTTGAAGACATAATATCATGAAAGAATTTTGAGTTTGAAACTCCCTCCATCAACCAGAGTTTAATCTAGATTTTTTTCTACTGAATGCTAGAATTTAATTTAGATAAAGAAAAGATATTAACTGATAAAGAATGAAACTCTTCCTACTCATCCTCCTCCAAATCTCGATCCTCCTCTTTAACATTAACAAAGACATACAATCTTTAGCTGCTTTTAATCTGTCTCCTAAATTCTAAGTATGATTCTGATGCCAAGTTGTGTTTATTCTTCAATGCAATATGTAGTAAAGTCATTGATCCATTGAAGTTAGACGAGTTGGAACGTGAGGCTGCAGTTATCTTGTGTCAATTAGAGATGTATTTTCCTCCTTCATTTTTTGACATTATGGAACACTTGATTGTTCATTTGGTCAGGGAGATTAGATTGTGCGGTCCAGTTTATTTAAGGTGGATGTATCCAGTTGAGCGATACATGAAGATCCTTAAAGGGTATACGATGAATCTACACCGTCCAGAAGCATCAATTGTTGAAAGGTACATTGCAGAAGAAGCTGTTGAGTTTTGTTCAAACTATTTGTCAGAAGTGGATGCTATAGGAGTTCCAAAGTCTCGTCATGATGGAAGTTGTGAAGGTACGGGACAAGGTTTAAATGTTAAGACCATGTTTTGGGAGGCGATCCATCCAGCACATTTGTGTATATTGAATAACACTGATGAAGTTCAACCTTACTTATCTACTCACAAAAATATTGTAAAGAGAAATTACCCCAGGATGAATGAAAAAGGGTTGTTAAGAGAGCATAATAAGAGTTTTTCCAATTGGTTTTCTGAAAGAATTGCTAATGATGATAGTGCTTCTGATACACTTAAATGGTTGGCACGTGAGCCTAAGTTTAACATCATAACTTGGAGTGCATATGATATTAATAAAACTACATTTTATACAAAAGCAAAGGATGATAAAAGTACCATGCAAAATAGTGGGGTTATGGTTGTGGCTGAGTCGATGCACTTCTCTAGTTCAAAAGATAAAAACCCTATAATGGCATCTACACCATACTTTGGGGTAATTGAAGAGATTTGGGAGGTTGATTATGTTACATGCATTTAAGAATCTGTTATGTCATGTTGTTAAGAAGATTTTCTGTCTAAACGAAGTATGTCACACATGTGTTTGATGTTGGTCATATCCATTTTAGAATGAATTCGGTATTATTTGTTTGTTTTGGATCAATGAATACAATTTCTGCTACACAAATGATGCAACTTGGAATCGCGTTGGAAAAAAGTGGAAAAAATTTCATCTGGGTAGTGAGGCCACCAATAGGTTTTGATATAAACTCAGAGTTTAAATACGAAGAGTGGTTACCATTAGGGTTTATGGAGAAGATTGTGGAGACAAAGAGAGGTATAATAGTAAATGATTGGGCACCACAAGTTGAGATATTGTCACATGGGTCAGTTTCTGCGTTTTTGAGTCATTGTGGTTGGAACTCAGTGTTGGAATCATTGAGTCATGGTGTACCTATTCTTGGGTGGCCGATGGCGGCGGAGCAGTTTTTTAATTGTAAGCTGTTGGAGGAAGAGATTGGTGTTTGTGTTGAGGTTGCTAGAGGGAAGAGCTGTGAGGTGATGTATGAAGATATTGTTGACAAAATTGAGTTGGTTATGGGTGAGAGTGGGGTGAAGATTAGAGAGAATGCTTGTAAGATTAGGGATATGATAAGGGATGATGTGAAAGATGGAGAAGAAGATGGATTTAAAGGGTCATCTGTTAGGGGTATTGATGAGTTCTTATCAGCTGCTGGGAAGAGCAATAAAACTACACTGAATGAGTGAATAGTTTATGTTTTGAGGTCTGGAATTAGTTGTGGATCCGGTGTGTCAGAGTATCGAACTTAAGTCAATAAAGTTGAAGAAACAATTTTTCAATTAAATGATTCTAGAATAACCGACGAAACTAGTTGAGGATGATCAGTTGAATCTATTTTCACCAGATTTGTGATATGATTTGCAGTGGAATAATGGCAGGATTATTTTTTATTTTCTATTTTTAATAATGAGTGATGGTGATGCAAGTGTTTTATTGTTAATTTGTTACAACTTACAAGCTTGACAGAATTAGGAAGGGAAGTTTCTATCCATTTTTGATGTCACTACATTCCTTTAGGACTTTGATAGTGAAATTGCACAATGTACATATTCATGATGAATTGTGTATTTTGTTGTTTTAATTTAATTCATCATATTATCAATGTAGGTTTGGCTGGGAAGAACTTTGCAGAAATTGGATGCTCTTTTATTGGATGTATGTCAGGAGTTGGAATATTGTATTGATATGTATTTTTTTTAATATATTTTGTATTGACGATATGTATTTTCTTTAATATATTGTATTGATATGTATTTTTTTTAATATTTTGGAATATTGATGTGAAAAGTTGCGGATTGATTATGTAATATCAAATTAGATAATATAACTTCCTTTTTGGCATTAAAATTATCCATATTTGTTTTTATATTTTTAATATAAAAGAAAAGAGCAAGTGTTAAGCTTATTTATTAAGCAATTTAAAAAAAAATATACATTTCGCATCAGTCCTTAACTTATACCTGATGTGAAAAACACATATTTTACATCAGTCCTTAACTTATACCTGATGTGAAAACCCCGTTGTGAAATTTTAAAGTGCATCTATTACAACAGTCGAAAATAGAACTGATGTAGAAAATAGGTTTTTACATCAGTCCGTACCCGATGTAAAAAGTAGTGCACATACTACATCAAGCCACCTTACATCGGTTGGCAACTGATGTAAAATGTCATTTTCGACTGATGTAAAAAGTCATTTCTGTAGTAGTGATTTATGAGTTTAAGCTTTTCTTTCAAGAAGTAAACTACCCACCCCTCAACCTGAAAAGAAATCCACTGCTCCTAAACAAACTCTTGGTACCCTAGTATATCTGCCCAACATTTCAGCATATGTTTCGGTTGAGGTCCCCAATTCTCTTCATCAATCGCCAACATCACCTGACAATGATCTAATAAACTTCTAGCTATAGCTGCTTGAATGCAATTTGGCCAAAGGCAACTCCAATCTTCTGATAACATAAAACGATCTAGTCGACTCATAGATAAACCATCCCTATGATACCAAGTGATTCTTCGTCCACACAAAGGAAGATTAATTAGATAATTATCCTCACTAAACAAATTAAAGTGAGTAAAATCCTCATAACGGACATCTAACACCTTATTAAAGTGATCTTCAACTGATCGAATTACATTAAAATCTCCATTCACACACCAAGAAACCTCCCTATCATTTTTAATCAAACATCCTAACATTGTTCGTAACAATTGCCTTCGTCCACTATCACACATTGCATAAACATTTGCAATAGCAAACTCATAATAATTCTTAATAAATCATCCTTTAATAATCAAAATACTCTCGAAAATCATAGTAACCCAGACCTCCACCTCTTGAACATCCCATAAAGTAAAAATTTCGCCTGAAGCCGCTACAAAAGGTTGATAAGATAACCAAACAAAGAGGACCCCAAAAGAGTTTGACACAACAAATCATTCATCACCTCCAATTTAGTTTCATGTAAACACAATGATTACGGAAACCTCTCCCTCACCAACTTCATAACCTCCCTATGCTTCTTCCACCCACCTAACCCTATAACATTAAAAGAGATAAGCTTCATTACAACCACTGCTCCCGCCACCATTAAATCACCCCACCCTAAACACCAGAAACAACCCGGCACTCACAATCCTCCATTCCTTTCCCTCCCTCCTCAAATCCCCCTACTCCCTCCTTTGATAACGCACTAAACATGTTATCATTGTCTCCATTAAACTTCACCTTAATAGCTTTACCTACCTCACAAACATCAGTTATTACCTCTTAAGGATTACCATGAAGCACTATCCAATTTTTCAAACCATCATTATTACCCGAAGACATGGTTTCCACTAACAAAGATACTCCTTCAACATTAATAGGAAAAGACTTTGTCAATTTAGTAGTTGTCTTTTTCTTCTTTGGTTTTCTTAAGGGAACGAATCAAATCATATCGATCTTTAGTTGACATCCTTGATACTCTCTTCAAATCTAACAATGATGGCTCATGTCGCCTTATTTGGTTCCTTGTAAACCAGATAACACTGAAGATGTTAATCAGAGCAGCAGTGATCACTAGCTTACCTTGAGGACTAGATGGTTTCCTGCATATGGACCAAATATCATCTCTTGATTGGAATTGGAGGTTCCAATTCAGAATGGAAGCAAACCATCTCCAGATATTGACAGTTGTTTTTTTTAAAAAATAAAATTTAATTGTCGGATACTTTTCTAGTATGCATTGGGACGTATCAGGCAGATATCAATGTAGGATATGTATTAGATACTGATACATCATCAATTTTGAAGTATCTGGGCTTCACATAATGTAGTTATTTTGCTCAACATTTAACACGTTTAATTATAATTCATTATTGTTTATCAACCTTTTATTACTTTTTATTTCTTATCTAGCCTTTCATAATATATATATATATATATATATATATATTGATATAGGGATACAAAATGTAACACAATATAAACAAACTTATGAATCTTAGCCTTTTTTGTCACCTTTGCGCATAATAGATGTATAATTGTTTGAATATTTTATATCGTAAAAAAATCCCACACAATGTTTACATCAATTAAATAGTTTTTTAATAATTTTCGTATGTAAGAAGTTTTTCATTTAAATTAGAATAATTATTAAATATCACTAAAGTACATTTATGCATCATGTTTGTCCCTTTAGTTCATAGAATAAATCTTACATAAAAATATTTCTTTTCATTATTGTTTACCAACCTTTCATTACTTTATATATATATATATATATATATATATATATATATATTGGGGGAATATCAAGTGAAAATGACAATTTTGTATGAGACTGGTAGGAATAGTTTTCAACCCTTAGATCAAAATGAATGGTTAAGATCAAAAGGACAAATTGATGCGCACGTGCCATTGTCTTCCCCAAGTTCAGAACCGAAAGCGCGTCATTTCCTTTCATGAACCACCACTCAAAGAATAACCCTGCGACTGGCTACACCACACCAACCAATGGACCACAATAAACTATGCCACCCAGGACATGAACATTCTAACCTTTGATTTTATTTTTTTTAGTCGAATTCAATTTTCATTTGATGCATCTCCTTCTCATATTGAATTGACATTATTTTACATTAATTAAGTTTTTTTAGGGTGTTCTTTCAATAAGTAATTTAATAATAAAAAATCCAATTAAAAAACCATTGTTAAGTTGCAACCACTTGAAGTTGAAGTTACAACCACTTGACTAAATTTTAGTTCATCAAAGGTAACGAAAACATGGAAATAGAGTGATTGTCAAAATTCCATGATAATAATAATAACATTAATAATTATTATTATCGTTATTATAATTATTATCATTATTATTACTAGCGAAAAAACGAGCACTCTTTCCGATATTTTTATTGCGCTAACACGTGTACATTATGAACATTATTTCATATGAAATATTGATTTTGATTAAAATTATAAGTACAAATATTTGTGATTTTTCCTTCAAAAAAAGTATTTGTGACTTTCAGATTGAAACAAACCTAAAAAATCATGTTTATCTTTTTCAATAACAAAGTAATTTAACAAATATAATATAAATCCTTATCTTTTTTAATACCACCTGAAGGTGAGAAAAACACAAGAAGGGGGGTTGAATTGTGTTGACCTTTTTCTTTCTCAAAAACTTATGTTAGTTCAGAGTTGTTTTGCAACAGATATAAAGTAAATGAGAGAGAGAGAGAGACACAAGCAATTATCCTGTTTTCTTCCACAACCCGGAAGTAGTCCAGTCCCCTTGTCACTTACAAGAGATTTTTCACTATAATCACAAAGATTACAATTGCTCAAGCACAAAGCAAGAGACTTCCTAATGCTCAAACACAAAGTAAGAGACTTTCTATGCTCAAACACAAAGTAAGAGACTCTCTATGCTCAAACACAAAGTAAGAGACTTCCTTGCTCAAACACAAAGTAAGAGACTTTCTATGCTCAAACACAAAGTAAGAGACTTCTGATTGCTCAAGCACACAGGCGAGAGACTTTGAATCAAACAGATTTACAAAAGAATATGTTTGAGTTAAACAATTGATATACTATCAGTGGTGTTCACAAAATACAACACAGATTCAGACTTTATACTTAAGAAATTCTAAGATAAGAAGGTTTGTAAGAATTTCTAAGTTATTTGATGACTTTCAAATTTGGCAGAGTTTTGCGTTTCCAGAAAACAGAGTAACAAAGTCTTAGATTTTCTTCTTCAAATCTTCAATCCTTTATAGAGGAAGAAAGAGTCGTTTGAGAAGATGCCAGGTCATCAAAAGAGTCGTTGGAATTGAAGCTTCAACCAACTTTAATTCCTTCCTGATATGGTATGCGAAACAGAGGAACAGAGGAATACGTTTTTGAATTGTTTCCTTAAAACAGGGTGAGTGTTTCATCCAAGGATACAAGGTTGCAGAGAGCGGCTCTGACTCTGAGATTTCTGTCGTACTGTACTGTTGACAGTGACAGGTGTTGACTTCTGCGTTTCCTTCAGACTCAGACTCCCAATCTGTTCTTCAGACGCAGTTCTTTAGAAGCTGGTCTTCAGACATGTTATCAGACACACTTCTTCAGAAGCTGGTCTTCAGACGCACTGTTCAATATTTTCCTTCTGTTCTTAACTTGATCTTTCAAAACCACTAATTCACAAGGTGAGGTTTGTAAGCTCCCCCTGAGTCTTATCCAGGTTAATTAAATTCAATTTAAATCAAACTGGTGAAAAATCCAAACTGTTTCTGAGTGATTTTTCACAGAACTATCTCACAAAGAATTAATCAGAGGCTAAGAGATGAGAAGATGTTCTCCTAAGTTAATTAATTTTCAATAATTAACTTATGTTCTGATATGGCTCAGAGCCTGAAATACTTGTTACTTTTACTCCCCCTTTTGTCATCAACAAAAAGAAAATTCAAGTATTTAAGACACAAAAGAGTTAAAACGTGAGATAAAAATGTTCAGAGCATTTTGTTCAGTACCACTGAACTCTTTTAGACACAATTGTTCAGAACATATGGTTCAGTACTACTGAGCTCTTTCAGACATAATTGTTCAGAACATATGGTTCAGTACTACTGAACTCCTTCAGACAGAATTGTTCAGAGCATATGGTTCAGTACTACTGAACTCTTTCAGACAGAATTGAGAGTTTTTAAATGGGTCTGAAAACTAAACGTGTAAGATGAGAAAGTGAAGGTGTGACTGTGTTTTGAGTGTTTTTTGTTAAAACATTTCAGAAACTGAAAATAGAAAAACATTAAACACAACTACACATTAATGACTTTAAGAGGGGCACAAAGTACAACTTTCAAAACTAACTCATCACTGCCCAGTGTCGCGTCGCTAAAATCGCTCGAGCGTATTAACGCTCGGAATAACTACAGAGTCGCCACCAAAGTGTTATTTTTAAAGGGAAACGTTGATAAAACCCTTGACAATGTGGAAAAGATGGTCATCGCAACCATTAATGGGTTCGGGAGTCGATTATGCAAGAGGAAGGTATGAGCACCCCTCGAATCCGTTGTATTCAACGGGAACCTCCTAGTTAGTTTAGGGTTAAAAAGTGTTTTAAAGGTTGCTTGCTACATTTTAATATTTCAAAAAAAGGAAAGGGGGAAAAAGGTATTTTTTATTAGTGTGCTTGACAAGAGTGGGATCTTGCTCCTACGTATCTCCTGGTGCGATGGAGAATTTAAAGCTACGTAGTTCTTTGGTAGAAAATATTTGTTTGTTAGTTGATTTTAAAGAAAAATATTTTTGATCGTATTCTAGCGGTTGTAGCTTGTATGCTCGAGCGTGGGAGGCTTAAGAGTTTGTTTGTATCGCGTTAGAATTTATAAAACATCGTCCGTTTGTGAAAAGAGATTTGATTTTTATTTGACCATGGGGGGCCGAAAATTAGTTTGGTGTGTTGGATTTGTTTTTTTTTTGTTTTTTGTATTTTGAAAATAGAATGACGATTGTCCGAACAATGAGACATACGTCAAGTGCTCGTGCAACCGGGGAATGGGAAGACATACGTCGAACCACTCCTTTTTCATTCAAGTTTGTTATTCAAAATTAATATATTTTTTGTATTTTTGAAAAGGAATGACAATTGTCCGAACAACGAGACATACATCAAGTGCCTGTGCAACTGGGGAATGGAAAGACATACGTCGGACCATTCCTTTTTCGTCCAAGTTTGTTATTGAAAAATAATGTCTAAACTATAATTGAAAACAATAACACTTGTTACATTTTTTCTCTTTTTCAAATAAAATGAGTTTGAGCCCCTTCAAAAATAGTTCAACCCAGGTTCTGAACCTTCAGACGAAGAAACTGACTTCAGAAACAGAACGCAAAATGATACGGCTTCAGTAGCTGCTTCAGAAGCACTGTTCAGAAGCTGCCTCAGAAGCACTGTTCATAAGCTGCCTCAGAAGCACTGTTTAGAAGATGCCTCAGAAGCTGCCTCAGAAGCACTGTTCAGAAGCTGCCTCAGAAGCACTGTTCAGAAGCTGCTTCAGAAGCAGTGTTCAGAAGCTGCTTCAGAAGCACTGTTCAGAAGCTGCTTCAGAAGCACTGTTCAGAAGCTGCCTCAGAAGCACTGTTCAGAAGCTGCTTCAGAAGTACTGTTCAGAAGCTGCTTCAGAAGTACTGTTCAGAAGCTGAACTTCAGAAGCACTGTTCAAAAGCTGAACTTCAGAAGCACTGTTCAGAAGCTGAACTTCATAAGCTGAGTTCTGCTACGGTCGCAGAGCGACCAGGACTTTGCTCTACGAAACGTTTAGAAGCTCACTTCAGAAGCTGACTTTAGAAGCTCACTTCAGAAGCTCATTTCAGACTCTGGCTTCAGAACCTCAGACTTAGACTCTTCAGACTCAGGGGTAAAACGGTAAGGAAAACAGTAGGAAGAAAAGATCAATTCTGTTTTGGTGACTGTTATAAACTTTGTGATGTTTTTGGGGTTTTTGTATGATTTTTGAGTGCAAAGATGAGTTAAAATGACTAGAATGAAGAGTAAAAATGCAGAAAAAATATGCAGGAATAGCAGAACAGTTTCTGTGATTTTTTCTCAACTTCTTAGTTAAATTTCTCACTCAGTAAAAAACCAAATACGAAAATAAAAATATCACTGTAAAGCTTGCCATGAGTACTACATCCTAGTGGTCTTAGATCTACCAAAAGATGTCCCAGAACTAACTATATTCTGGCCTTAAGTCATGCTCATGAACTTATGATGAAAAATGCATTATTTTTAAGAAAAGCTACAAACACTTAATAAAATGCGAAAAAGGTCAAAGATAACTTACAAACTCCTAGCCAAAGCTTCAGGTGCACAAAAAAAATGAAAGGGGCTTTTGGGTGGTTGTGGTTTTTTTTTAGGTGGAAGTGATGGAGAAGATGAACAGTAACAAAATGGTGTTTTGCTACTAATCTCCTCTCTTTGTGTAATGTTTTTGTGTCAGGTTTTGTGATGATGGCTTAGATAGTTTTTTTTTTATTTGTTGTGGTGGTTTGTAAAGAAAAAATGACAGAGTTTCTTTTTAGAGGTTTTGATATATGATTTTGTTGTTTCTGGTTTTCTGATTCTGCTAAAAAAATCCTCTCCTTTCCCTCTGATTTTCGTCCCTGTTATATAGACAATTTTGTGTTCTTTTGTGATCATGAGATCCCTTGAAAGCTGGACTTTTTGGGTGCTTTGGCAAAAATCTTGGTTAACATTTATTGAAAAGGGGAGGAAGTGACCTTGCCTTGTGATTTTGGTGAAGACTTTGTGGCTAGTTCTGGAAGAGTTGGGGCTGAGTTTTGACAAAGGATAATGAAAGCAAGCATGAAGAAAGGGGCGCTGCAGGCAGTCTGCAGCTTATTTTGACTTTCAGGACAAAGGATGAAGGAAAGCCAGGAAACAAGGGGGCGCCACTTGCAAATTGGGTTAATTCTTGAAGATTTGGGGTTGATTCTGACAGAAGTTAAAGGAAGACAGGAAGAAGGGGCGCTGCTGCCCCTGCAATATTATTTGACTTTGACCTCTTTTTTTTTTTTAAAAAGAAAAAATGAAAAAATAAGAAAAATAAAAATAAGAAAAATAAAGTAGTAATAATAATAATAATAATAATAATAATAATAATAATAATAATAATAATAATAATAATAATAATAATAATAATAATAATAAAAAGCAGAATAATCAAAAAATAAAAATGAGAATAAAAGTGAATATGAAAAAATAAGATGAAATAGACAAGGATAAAAAGTGGCTCTAAAACGAACCAAAAGTGAGGTATTTTAAAATACCTCTTTGCTGAAATTTTCCTCGAAAGGACAAAAAGTTCCGGGCCAAAAGACATATATATGGAAACATAGGTCATAAATATGACAGACAAAATTAGGGTACAACAACTGCCCCTACTTAATTGTGTCTTCGCATAGAGAGTGCGAGTGCCGAGGGCACCTCGCAAACTATTTGTGAAGAGTAATTAAGTATAAAGGACCCAAATTTTTTCCTTCAAAGTGAGAAAAGACTGGAGAAAAATGATGTAAGAGACAATATGAAAGTATTAAAATGAGGAAGTATGGACACAAAAGTAAACGAAGGATCGCCTCTGGATTGGCTACTGGTGCATAGACTAAAAAAATAATTAGATTGTCGTCTCAGGGGGTGCTTAGATCTAAAAGACAAGTCGTCGCCTCGGGGGGGTGCTTAGACTGAAAGATAAACAGATCGTCACCTCGGGGGGTGCTTAGATCGAAAGGTAAAAAGATCGTCGCCTCGGGGGGTGCTTAGATCTAAAAGACAAATTGTTGCCTCGGGGGGTGCTTAGACTGAAAAAATAAATAGATCGTCGCCTGGGGGGGGGGGGTGCTTAGATCTAAAAGATAAATAGATCGTTGCCTCGGGGGGTGCTTAGATCTAAAAGATAAGTCGTCGCCTCGGGGGGGACTTTTAGATCGAAAAGAAAAGTCGTCGCCTCGGGGGGTGCTTAGACTGAAAGATAAACAGATCGTCGCCTCGGGAGTGCTTAGATCTAAAAGACAAGACTGAAAAAATAAACAGATCGTCCCCTCGGAGGGTGCTTAGATCGAAAGGTAAAAAAATCGTCGCCTTGGGGGGTGCTTAGATCGAAAAGACAAGTCGTCGCCTCGGGGGGTGCTTAGACTGCCCTGGTGCTTAGACTGTCAGAAAATAAAAATGATTGTTGATGCATGATATGCTTTAGGTTGCTTCATGCGGTATGATATGATATTAGGTAGACTCAATAAGGAGTTTCTGCTGGGAAACTTAATGGCCATAGGTGAGTTTAACGAGAAATGGGATAGTTTGTGAAGGGACCCACTGGTTTTTTTTGAACCTACTGGGGAAGTTCTTGAAAGAGGTCCACTGGGGAACACTGGGATAACTTGTTGGTGAATGTCGGTGAATATGGGATACTAACTGGGGAGTGTTTGCTGAGGAGCATGAGAAATTGTGAGGAAGAGTATGTTATGAATATGAGATGCATGCTAATGAATGAGTTTGATATGATGCATGCACTATGCTAACATGTGGGACAAGCAAACGACATGTTGAGCTTTGGTTGAGATTATAAGGATTATCTTGAAAGCCGATCGATATCCAACCTCAGTGGATGAAAGAAATGTGGGGTATGTTTTATTTGGAGAATCCCGTCCATCCGACACCCGGGATCGATCTTTGTGTTTCATGTACCGTGAGCTGCGCACTTGTTTCTAGTAAGAATCTTAAAATGACTGATGAAGAGTTTCAGGCCTTGAATCCTTTGGTGCACTACTGGAGACCAACAAAATTCTTTCGACATTTAAAAATTTCAAGTAAAATACATTTTTTTTGTAAGTTTTTATATTATTTCCCGTATTTCAATGCATTATTTATCGTGAATAAAAACAACATTTTACGTGCAAGTGAGGGCATAAAACAATGAAAAGGCTTAAAGATGATTTTTATTCAATGAAACTTAGTCCCTTGAATGGGTAACAATACATGAAGATGTAATCCCTGTAAGAGGTGATTACTAAGATAGAGAAAAGAAAGAAACAAAAAACAAATGGAGATTTGCTTGGATGTCGCTTTGATACAACACGTGCTACTTTCCCTATGACTTTGAAATCCTTTGCCTCTGAAAGATGATAACGAGACCGATTCTTCCCCTCTGAATTCTGTCAGGGTCTTGTGTGCTGCAGCCTTCTGCCTTTCTTATTTGTTTTGAAACCCCTAATTTTTACCTGGATCGCTCTTTCGAGTTTTCAGTCCACTGGGGTATATTTCCTTTTTTGATGTCCTTAATTTTTGCCTAAACCGCCTTTCCAGGTTTTCGATCTACCAGCACGCTCTCTATTGCCTAAACCGCCCTTTCGGGTTTTCGATTTAGCGAGCTCTTTTCTTCTTTTTCCTCTTCTTTTTTTTTAGTCATAGTATTTTTTGACTGCGTCGGAGTTTATTGAGAGTGGGAACTCCTCTCCATCCATGGTAGTGATAATTAAGGCTCCGCCAGAGAAAGCCTTTTTTACCACGTATGGTCCTTCATAGTTAGGAGTCCATTTCCCGCGGGGATCCTTGTGGATGGGTAATATCTTTTTCAGCACTAAGTCTCCTTCTCTGAATTCTCGAGAACGAACTTTTTTGTCGAATGCCTTCTTGAGCCTCTTTTGGTACAACTGTCCGTGACACAATGCTGTTAGGCGCTTCTTTTCTATGATGTTCAGTTGGTCGAACCTTGTTTGGACCCATTCGGCTTCCTCTGATTTAGTTTCCATCAAGACCCTTAATGAGGGAATTTCCACTTCAATGGGAAGCACGACCTCCATACCATATACCAAGGAAAATGGGGTTTCCCCAGTGGAAGTGCGGACTGACGTTCTGTAGCCGTGCAACGCAAAAGGAAGCATCTCATGCCAGTCCTTGTAGGTTTTTACCATCTTCTGGATGATTTTCTTGATGTTCTTGTTGGCTGCTTCTACCGCGCCGTTCATCTTCGGCCGATATGGTGAGGAATTATGGCGCTCAATCTTGAAGTCTTTGCACAACTCCTTCATTGTGTTGTTGTTTAGATTTGCCCCATTATCTATGATAATTTTGTAGGGAGTGCCGTAACGGCAAATGATTTCCTTCTTGATGAATCGGGCCACCACTTGTTTTGTTACGTTCGCATAAGAAGCCGCTTCAACCCATTTGGTGAAATAGTCGATGGTAACCAGGATGAACCGGTGTCCATTTCAAGCCTTTGGTTCAATCATTCCAATCATGTCTATGCCCCACAAAGAGAATGGTCAGGGTGCTGTCATGACATTCAGAGGAGTCGGTGGCACGTGCACCTTGTCGGCTTAAATTTGACACTTGTGACATGTCTTGGCGTAGTGAAAACAGTCAGCCTCCATAGATAGCCAGTAATAACCCGCCCTTAGGATTTTCCTTGCCATTGCGTGTCCGTTGGCATGGGTTCCAAAAGACCCCTCATGGATTTCTTGGATGAGCATGTCTGCTTCACGTTTATCCACACACCTGAGTAAGACCATATCATAATTTCTTTTGTAGAGTGTGCCTCCACTGAGGAAGAACTGCGATGCCAATCTCTTGAGGGTTTTCTTGTCTGTTTGTGAGACATTCTCTGGAAACTTTTGCTCTTCGAGATATCGTTTGATGTTGTAAAACCAGGGTTTGTTGTCAAGTTCTTCTTCGACTACTGCACACACAACTGGTCTATCCCTACGATCCATCTTTATGATTGGTGCCTTGTTGTGGTAATTCACTTGGTAAATTGATGATAATGTAGCTAAAGCATCTGCTACCTGATTCTCTTCTCGAGGTATATCATGAAAGGTGATCTCATCCAAATGCTTTATCAATTCTACAACACGAGCACGATATGGTATCAAATTGGGATGTTTTGTTTCCCACTCTCCTTTCACTTGATAGATGACTAGTGCTGAATCCCCGTATACTTCCAAGATTTTGATCCTTAGGTCAATTGTCGCTTCGAGGCCCAAGATGCACGCTTCATACTTTGCCATGTTATTGGTGCTGTCAAAGCATAACGTTGCTGTGAGGGTTGATACCCATTTCTTGGTGATATTAGGACAGCCCCGATCCCGTGCCCCATGACATTTAAGGCACCATCAAAAGCGAGTTTCCATTGAGTTCTTGGTTCAGGCCCTTCATCATCACTTATGATATTTTCGTCATTCAAGGCAACAACGTCTTCATCGGGGAAGTCAAATCGTATGGGTTGATAGTCTTCCAATGGTTGGTGAGCAAGGTGCTCGGATAACACGCTCCCTTTTATAGCCTTTTGAGTAACATATTGGATGTCATACTCGGATAGCAGCATTTGCCAACGATCTATCTTTCCTGTGAGGGCGGGATTTTCAAAGATGTATTTGATGGGATCCATCTTTGATATCAACCAAGTGGTGTGAGTCAGCATGTATTGTCTTAAGCGTCGGGCAACCCATGCTAAGGCGCAACAAGTCTTTTCAAGTGAGGTATACCTTGATTTGCAATCGGTGAACTTCTTGCTTAGATAGTAGATGGTGTGCTCTTTTCTTCCCGTTTCATCCTGTTGTCCTAGCACACAACCCATGGATCCATCAAGCACTGTCAAGTATAAGATGAGAGGTCTACTAGGAATCAGAGGTATCAAAATCGGTGGCTCTTGCAAGTATCGTTTGATCTTATCAAACGCCTCTTGACAGTCCTCATTCCACTGAATAGTTTAATTTTTCCTTAGCAATTTGAAAATTGGTTCACAAGTGGCCGTCATGTGTGAGATGAATCTAGCAATGTAGTTCAATCTTCCAAAGAATCCAGGAACCTCCTTCTCAGTATTTGGCGCTGGCATATCTTGTATGGCTTTTACCTTGTCAGGATCAACTTTAATTCCCTTTTGGCTGACTATGAACCCCAATAACTTACCGGACCTAACACCAAAGGTGCACTTGTTAGGATTTAGGCGTAACTTGAATTTTCTCAGGCGCTCGAACATCTTTTGCAAATGGAACAGATGATCCTCCTCCATCTGAGATTCAACAATCATATCATCGACATAGACCTCTATTTCCTTATGAATCATGTCATGGAAAAGAGTCACCATTGCTCTTTGATATATTGCCCCGACATTCGTTAATCTGAAGGGCATTACCTTGTAGCAGAAAGTCCCCCATGGGGTGATGAACTTGGTTTTCTCCATGTCTTTTGGAGCCATTTTGATTTGGTTGTATCCAGAGAAACCATCCATGAAAGAGAATACTGAAAACTAGGCGGTGTTGTCTACCAATACATCAATGTGAGGTAGTGGGAAGTCATCCTTTGGGCTCGCTCTATTCAAGTCCCGGTAGTCCACACACATTCTGACTTTGCCATCTTTCTTTGGGACTGGCACAATGTTGGCAACCCATTGTGGATACTTGGTCACTGCTAAGAAGCCGACGTCAAACTGCTTTTTGACTTCCTCTCTAATATTGAGAGCCATGTCGGGTCTGGTTCTTCTCAATTTTGCTTTATTAGTGGGCATTCTGGCTTGAGTGGTAGTTTATGCACGACTATGTTGGGGTCTAATCCTGGCATGTCCTGATATGACCAAGCAAACACATCTACATACTCTCGTAGTAACTCAATCAGCTTTTCCTTCACGTCTTCCTGCAGGGAGGCTCCCACTTTGACCTCTTTCTTGTCCTCTTCAGTCCCTAAATTGATCACTTCTATTGGTTCTTGGTGAGGTTGTATTACCCTATCCTCTTGATCCCCAAGCCTGGACAATTCTTTAGGAAGTTCATAATCGTCCTCCTCATCGTTTTCCGTTTGGTTAATCGGGAAATCGAAGTCGTAAGGGATTATAGCAGTGTTATTTTCGGTGGGTGTATTTATGGATAGGCATGAGTATGATTTTATTTTAGTGCTGCAGAAATTTAAAATGAGTAAAATATTGCTATTAAAGAATGAAAGAAAAATGAACTCAATCGAGCACAAAATGCAATTTTATTAATGATAGAAATAACTTGAAACATGGGGCCCCACAAAGTTAATCATTTGCCTTGGGCAGAGCAAAATGATTTTTTTCAAAGCATGATAAATTACTTGGACAAAGAAATGATTTATGGAATTTCTATGGCCTTCCACTTGCTCGGGATCTCATCAAAACGCAACGGTACACCAGGTCGGGTACTTTTGGGGGGAAAGATATGAGTGTTTTTTTTTTTAAATGCATGAGAATGCATGTATGTGATGTAGATGAAAAAACATGCTTTCTATTATTTTGTTTTGGGAAGGAAGATGTATATGCAAAAATTATTTTCATGGATGCAAATGTTATGGCATGCAGTGGTGTTGTTAAAAGAGGTCAAGGCATAGGTTACCAAGGTAGGAACGTTCAATACTACCCCCTATTCTCACATGTAGGTTCTAGATTTCAAAATGGTTCCTAGAGTCATTGATCTTATTTGAAAATATTGTTGCCATTGCAAATACTTGCAGGACAACAACACTGCAAAAGATCTCCTCTAAGTGAGGTTTTCATGCCAACCCTACAAGACATACGTAAGGAAGGTCAACACTACGCGACCATCGACTCTTGTTCTAAACGGAGGACCCGAATAACATGTTATAGGTTCTAGACTGGTTTAAAAAGGTCCCCGGAGTCATGGATCCTACAAGAAAGTACCGCTGCCATTGCAAATACTCGCAAGACAACAACACCTCCAAGAGAATCTACTCTAGACAGGGTTTTCATGCCAATCTTGCAAGACATACGTCAGGAAGGTCAACACTACGCAACCACCATCTTATCTTAAGTTTTTCTCAAAGCTCGGATATAGAGCTTCACTCATGCGACAACCCACAGTTGACATATCAATATGAATATAAAGCATCATGAAGCATAGATATTGAGGCGAGCGAAAAAATGAAGATAAAGACATAAGCCAAAAACATGCAAGCAAACAAAAAACACTTAACCTAAGAGCTAACTAGGATAGGCTTGACTCGCTAGTGAGAAACAGAACTTCCCCAGCGGAGTCGCCAGCTATCGCGTCGCTAAAAATGCTCGAGCGTATTAACGCTCGGAATAACTACGGAGTCGCCACCAAAGTTTTATTTTTAAAGGGAAACGTTGATAAAACCCTTGACAATGTGGAAAAGATGGTCATCGCAACCATTAACGGGTTCGGGAGTCGATTATGCAAGGGGAAGGTATTAGCACCCCTCGCATCCGTTGTATTCAACGGGAACCTCCTAGTTAGTTTAGGGTTAAAAAGTGTTTTAAAGGTTGCTTGCTACATTTTAATATTTCAAAAAAAGGAAAGGGGGAAAAAGTATTTTTTATTAGTGTGCTTGACAAGAGTGGGATCTTGCTCCTACGTATCTCCTGGTGCGATGGAGAATTCAAAGCTACGTAGTTCTTTGGTAGAAAATATTTGTTTGTTAGTTGATTTTAAAGAACAATGTTTTTGATCGTACTCTAGCGGTTAAACGTAGCTTGTATGCTCGCGCGTGGGAGGCTTAAGCGTTTGTTTGTATCGCGTTAGAATTGATAAAACATTGTCCGTTTGTGAAAAGAGATTTGATTATTGTTTGACCACGGGGGGGCGAAAATTAGTTTGGTGTGTTGGATTTGTTTTTTATGTTTTTTGTATTTTGAAAATAGAATGACGATTTTCCGAACGAGACATACATCAAGTGCTCGTGCAACCGGGGAATGGGAAGACATACGTCGAACCACTCCTTTTTCATTCAAGTTTGTTATTGAAAATTAATATATTTTTTGTATTTTTGAAATGGAATGAGGATTGTCCGAACAACGAGACATACGTCAAGTGCCCGTGCAACCGGGGATTGGAAAGACATACGTCAGACCATTCCTTTTTCATCCAAGTTTGTTATTGAAAAATAATGTATAAACTATAATTGAAAACAATAACACTTGTTACATTTTTTCTCTTTTTCAAATAAAATGAGTTTCAGCCCCTTCAAAAATAGTTCAACCCAGGTTCTGAACCTTCAGCGGAAGAAACTGACTTCAGAAACAGAACGCAAAATGATACAGCTTCAGTAGATGCTTCAGAAGCACTGTTCAGAAGCTGCCTCAGAAGCACTGTTCAGAAGTTGCCTCAGAAGCACTGTTCAGAAGCTGCCTCAGAAGCACTGTTCAGAAGCTGCTTCAGAAGCACGGTTCAGAAGCTGCTTCAGAAGCACTGTTCAGAAGATGCTTCAGAAGCACTGTTCAGAAGCTGCCTCAGAAGTACTGTTCAGAAGCTGCCTCAGAAGCACTGTTCAGAAGCTGAACTTCAGAAGCACTGTTCAAAAGCTGAACTTCAGAAGCTGAGTTCTGCTAAGGTCGCAGAGCGACCAGGACTTTACTCTGCGAAACCTTCAGAAGCTCACTTCAGAAGCTCACTTCAGAAGCTCATTTCAGACTCTGGCTTCAGAACCTCAGACTTAGACTCTTCAGACTCAGGGGTAAAACGGTAAGGAAAACAGTAGGAAGAAAAGATCGATTCTGTTTTAGTGACTGTTATAAACTTTGTGATTTTTTTGGGGTTTTTGTATGATTTTTGAGTGCAAAGATGAGTTAAAATGACTAAAATGAAGAGTAAAAATGCAGAAAAAATATGCAGGAACAGCAGAACAGTTTCTGTAATTTTTTCTCAACTTCTTAGTTACATTTCTCACTCAGTACAAAACCAAATACGAAAATAAAAATATCACTGTAAAGCTTGCCTTGAGTACTACATCCTAGTGGTCTTAGATCTACCAAAAGATGTCCTAGAACTAACTATATTCTGTCCTTAAGTCATGCTCATGAACTTATGATGAAAAATGCATTATTTTTAAGAAAAGCTACAAACACTTAAACAAAATGTGAAAAAGGTCAAAGATAACCTACAAACTCCTAGCCAAAGCTTCAGGTGCACGAAAAAAATGAAAGGGGCTTTTGGGTGGTTGTGGTTTTTTTTAAGGTGGAAGTGATGGAGAAGATGAACAGTACCAAAATGGTGTTTTGCTACTATTCTCCTCTCTTTGTGTGATGTTTCTTGTGATGTTTTGGTGTGAGGTTTTGTGATGATGGCTTAGATAGTTTTTTTTTATTTGTTGTGGTGGTTTGTAAAGAAAAAATGACAGTTTCTTTTTAGAGGTTTTGATATATGATTTTGTTGTTTCTGGTTTTCTGATTCTGCTCAAAAAATCCTCTCATTTCCCTCTGATTTTCGTCCCTGTTATATAGGCAATTTTGTGTTCTTTTGTGATCTTGAGATCCCTTGAAAGCTGGACTTTTTGGGTGCTTTGGCAAAAATCTTGGTTAACAGTTATTGAAAAGGGGAGGAAGTGACCTTGCCTTGTGATTTTGGTGAAGACTTTGTGGCTAGTTTCGGAAGAGTTGGGGCTGAGTTTTGAAAGAGGGTAATGAAAGCAAGCATGAAGAAAGGGGCGCTGCAGGCAGTCTGCAGCTTATTTTGACTTTCAGGACAAAGGATGAAGGAAAGCCAGGAAACAAGGGGGCTGCCCCTGCAACTTGTAGTGCTTTTGGGGTTAATTCTTGAAGATTTGGGGTTGATTCTGACAGAAGTTAAAGGAAGAGAGGAAGAAGGGGCGCTGCTGCCCCTGCAGTATTTTTTGACTTTGACCTCTTTTTTTTTTAAAAGAACAAATGAAAAAATAATAATAAGAAAAATAAGAAAAATAAAGTAATAATAACAATAAAAAAGCAGAATAATCAAAAAATAAAAATGAGAATAAAATTCAATATGAAAAAATAAAATGAAATAGATAAGGATAAAAAGTGGCTCTAAAACGAACCAAAAGTGAGGTATTTTAAAATACCTCTTTGCCGAAATTTTCCTCGAAAGGACAAAAAGTTCCGGGCCAAAAGACATATATATGGAAACTTAGGTCATAAATATGACAGACAAAATTAGGGTACAACACCCAGCAGTTATAACTTACCAGTTTCTGACCATGTGTCAGACTACTGTTCAGATTCACTCTCATTAGTGGGCCACGTGTAAAGTGTCCACTTATAATGAGTTTTATCAAAAGTCAAAAATTCAGATTCTGAAACTCAGACTCTGATGTCTTCAGAGGCTGAACTTTCTTCAGACTCTCAAAGTGAGTGTCTGTTAAGTCTTAGCTTCTGATGAACTTCAGATTCTCAGTTTCTATTCAGAGTCAAGCAATTTTTTCAGAGATGAAATGCATGTTCAGATTCTTTTTAATAAAATTAAATCTATCTTCTGTGAGGGGTTTTGTATATATATCAGCCCATTGATGATCAGTATCAATGAATTGAATATCCAAAACACCCTTCTGAACATAATCTCTAATAAAATGATGTTTAATTTCAATATGCTTGGTTTTTGAATGTAGAATTGGATTTTTAGACAAACAGATTGCAGCAGTATTATCACAAAAGATAGGAATGTTGTTTTCATGAATCTGATAGTCATCCAACTGATGTTTCATCCAGAGCATTTGTGAGCAACAACTTGCAGCTGAGATGTATTCTGCTTCTGTTGTTGACAAAGCAATAGTTGATTGTCTTTTGCTGGCCCAGGATATCAGATTCTCACCAAGGAATTGACAATTTCCACTGGTGGATTTTCTTTCAATCCTATCACCAGCATAATCAGCATTGCAGAATCCAACCAGCTTATAATCTAAGGATTTCTTATTGCAGAAGTCCAAGATTAGTTGTTCCCTTCAGATACCTGAAGATTCTCTTGACAACAGTCATATGAGATTCTCTAGGATGTGATTGGAATCTTGCACATAAGCATATACTGAATAAAATATCTGGTCTAGAAGCTGTTAAATATAACAGAGAACCAATCATACCTCTGTAGAGCTTCTGATCTACCTTTGAGCCAGTGTCTTCTTTGCTTAAGTTGTAGGTTGGATGCATTGATGTTGTCATCAATTTACAATCTTCAAGCTTGAACTTCTTTAGAAGCTCCTTTGTATATTTAGATTGATGAACATACACTCCATCTTTGCATTGGTTGATTTGAATTCCAAGAAAGAACTTCAATTCTCCCATCATGCTCATTTCAAATTCATCCTGCATTAACTTAGAAAATTCCTTGCAAAGAATGGCATTAGTAGAACCAAATATAATATCATCAACATAGATGTGAACAATTAAGATGTCTTTCTTAAGTGTCTTTCTGAACAGTGTATGTCAACTTGTCCTCGTACAAAATCATTTTTAAGTAAGAAATTACTTAGTCTCTCATACCAAGCTCTGAGAGCTTGTTTCAGACCATATAGTGATTTCTTAAGCTTAAAAACAAAATCTGGATGTTTTAAATCTTCAAAACCAGGAGGTTGTTTGACATACACTTCTTTAGAAATGACTCCATTTAAAAAAGCACTCTTAACATCCATTTGATATAAAATGATATTATGATTTACTGCATAGAAAAGAAGTAACCTGATTGCTTCCAATCTTGCAACTGGAGCAAATGTTTCAGAGTAATCTATTCCTTCCTGCTGACTATAGCCTTGAGCAACAACTCTAGCTTTGTTTCTGACTAGTTCTCCATGTTCATTCAGTTTGTTTCTGAACACCCATTTTGTTCCAATAATGTTCTTGTGATTTGGTTTCGCAACTAAATCCCAAACATCATTTCTTTGAAACTGATTGAGCTCTTCTTGCATAGCCACAATCCATCCATTATCTGCAAGTGCTTCATCAGCTGTTGTAGGTTTAATCATTGACAGTAATCCAAGCAAAGAGTTATTCTGACTGAATGTTGATCTTGTCTTTCTTGGACTATCCTTGTTTCCAATGATTAACTCTTCAGGATGTGAAGACTTGTACTTAAATGTAGTTCTAGGTGGATTTGCTTCTTGAGAATCATTAAGACCTTGTTCAGAAACATCTTGATTTTTATTGGCTTCAGGAGGAGTGTCAGTTTCTGAGAGTTTTTTAGCTTCTGGAGAATTTTCAGCTTCTGGACTTTCTTCAGACTCAGAAATATGTTCAGGTTCTGAAGTGTCCTTTGAGAGCCGTATATCTGCAAAACTCTCAACTAGCTCTGATATTTTATTATCAGGCTTCTTGTCATCAAACCTAATGTTCATTGATTCTTCAACAACATGTGTTTCAGAATTGTACACTTTGTATGCTTTAGATCTCTCAGAGTATCCTAAAAAGATACCCATGTGAGCCTTAGCATCAAATTTCTTTAGGTAGACTTTATTGTTTAGAATGTAACATGTACATCCAAACTGATGAAAATAAGAAATGCTTAGCTTTCTTCCTTTGAATAATTCATATGTTCTTTTATTCAGAATTGGTCTTATATAGATCCTGTTCTGAATATAACATGTTGTGTTAACAGCTTTTGCCCAGAAGTACTTTGCAATTTTAGATTCATGAATCATGGTTCTAGCCATTTCTTGCAAAGATCTGTTCTTTCTCTCTACAACTCCATTTTGTTGTGGAGTTCTAGGAGATGAGAACTCATTGAGAATTCCATGTTCTTCACAAAAAGTTTCAAATGGTTCATTTTCAAATTCACCACCATGATCACTTCTAACTTTTAAAATTTTCAATTCATTTTTAGTTTGTACTTGCTTGCAGAATTTGTTGAACACATCATATGTTTCATTTTTGGTTCTAAGGAATTTAACCCAAGTCCACCTACTGTAATCATCAACAATTACTAACTCATACTTCTTCCCATTGATTGATGTTGTCCCAACAGGACCAAACAGATCAATGTGAAGTAGTTCTAAGGGTCTTGTCATACCCCATTTTTGACCCATCTTCATTTCGTTTTTTTTCTTTTCCTTTTAGAGCTGAGGTTTTTTCGGAAGCTGAACCTTCATAAGCACCTACTTCAGAAGTACTTTCAGAAGCATTGGAGCTGTTTATTTTCTCACCTGATCTTTTGAAGATTTAATTGAAGAATTCATTCATGTTACTTATTCTCCAAGCTGCGTGTGTTTCTAGAAGGAAGATATTTTCGAAAGATATATTTTTCAGATTGGATATTTTCATTTGCAGAGATCTTTGGAAAATATATTTCTGAAAAAATATTTGCTTCAATATATTTCTGAAAAGAATAATTGATGCAAATATGTGTTTTAGTCTGAAGAAAGATTTTATGGCGAAATATATTTCTAAAGAAAATTTTGGAAATATATTTTCAAAAGAGATCTTTGGGAAATATATTTCTGAAAAATATTTGCTTCAATATATTTCTGAAAAGAATAATTGATGCAAATATGTGTTTTAGTCTAAAGAAAAATTTTGGAAATATATTTTCAAAAGAGATCTTTGGAAAATATATTTCTGAAAAATATTGGCTTCAATATATTTCTAAAAAGAATGATTGATGCAAATATGTGTTTTAGTTTGAAGAAAGATTTTATGGTGAAGTATATTTCTAAAGAAGAATTTTGGAAATATATCTTTGAAGAATATTTGGTTCAAATATTTGTTGTTGCTGAAGGCTATATAAAGAAGGCACCTCCCTTGAAGAGAATCATCAGTCAGAAACCCCAATTGACACTACCAAAGCGCGGCGGCCACATACCAAAATCCACCTCTTTTCTTCCTTTTTTCCTTCGATTCTAACAAAACCGAAACCCCACTCACACACTGCTTCACTAACCACCACAAACCCAGCAAATCAAAACCATAAACCACCACTTCAAATCCACTAACAAGAACAATCCGAACCAGAACACCCATAACCGAAAACAGAAATCAAAATCAAAGGTACGTTGTTTTTTTGAAACTTCATCTAGTGTTTTTCACAAAGATTTTCATAAAAATAATTTTATTTCCTTTCCTTTTTATCATTCCTCATTTTTCTTATTTTAATTTCATTTCATTCCCATGCATTTTATTTTTACCGCCTTTATATTTCAGTACTTCATGCATTTTTATTATTATTCCCATTTTCTTTATTTATCTCATGCATTTTTATTTATTTCTTGTATGCAACATATTTACTTATTGTTTTTGCATTTCATGCATTTTTATCCCTTTATCTATTGTTATCATATTTATTTTATCGCATTTGCAATTTTTTATATTTATTTATTATTCTGTTTTTATTCTATTAGAATGTATTTAGGACCAATGTAAAATATAAATGAGAATATGCACTGACACCCACACTTTATTTATTCCGCATTATGTCTTATATTTTTTTTTTATTTCGCTTTACAAAAAAAATACAAAAATATTAGGCTAGTTTATTTTCAAAAGGATTTCGTGGTGATCCAACGTCATCACGGAAGTTCCTCGCGTTTAGCTTTTAGTTACGTTTTAGTCTTAGTTAATTATTAAAAAAAAACAAAAACATGCAAATAAGTCAAAATTCAAAAAATCTTTTCTTAAATAAACCTTGATTTTCAATCAAGCGCCGTTTTTTTTCTTTCACTTTCTTAAAAAATCATTAATCCATTTTAATAACATTTAAATCATTTTCCAAAATTAAAAAACACAAACCAATCTTGTTTTGCCATTTGGCCCTTATTTTATCTTTAAAACCTTTTCAAAAAAATAAAAAATACAAAAACAAATCAATCGGCATTTTTAACCTGAACTACATGATTTTGATCCCATTCGGGTATGTAGGCAAAAGACTTTGTCTTTCCAAATCAACAAAATAACAAAAACATTTTCCTTTCTTTTAAATTCATCACTTTAACCTTTTTCACACTTAAGCATTTATTTTACAAGCAAATAATCAATTTAGCATAAAGATAAATAAAAACAAGAGGTTCCTATAGAGTACTATAGACGTTTAGGGTGCTAATACCTTCCCTTTGCGTAACCAACCCCCGGACCTTGATCTCTCAAAAATAGGGTTTTTCGAGCTTTCTCCCTTTTCCTCGGAAAAATAAAAGATCGGTGGTGAATCTTAAAATTGCGAGTCAACGTTAATTAATAGCTTGATCTCCGAAAATCACCACGACAGAAATGGCGACTTCACTGGGGAAATTTTTTTTAAGTGGGTTAAACCTATCTTGTTTTTCTTTATCTTTATGCTTTATTATTATTTGTAATTGTAAATACATGCTTAAGTGTTTATCTTTTTACGTGAGTGGTGAGATAAGTCCTACACCCGGACTTGAGGGAAACATAAGATAGGACGGTGGTATAATCAAAGTGTCTTTCCGAGGGTAAATTTCGGATGTGGCACATGTGATAACCCCACTCAATGGAGGAATCTTGGAAGTATTACTATGTTGGCATGAGTAAGTCGTGTTCGGCATTGATATTTTCAAGTGACCTATGAAGTTGAGGACCTTTACTTACCTTTAACCCATCTTGGCCTTTTAGGACGTAGTGCGGTGGCTAACCAAGAGTAATCTTGAATTAGTTGATACGCGATACTACACTCAAACGAGACTTTCTTACAAATATTATTGGACCGGGAGTCAATCTCGTAACCCGACGATATTTGGAAGGAGTTGAGGACTTTGGGAACTTGGTAGAACCCGTGATACAGGTACATATGAAACCATAGTCCTTACCAAATGGCGTGTTTACCCTTGACTCAAACATTATGGATTTAACCTCACCATGTTTTCTCCGTTCTTTAGCATAACCATGCATGCATGCATTCATTCATAAACATTTTTTTTCATCCAATTATCGAAGGACTTACACAAGTTTTTTTTTTAACATCATAGAGGAGCACTAGGAAGTACCCCTTCAAGAGCCCTGATTTGTTGAATTTAAGGAAGCTAGGAGTCTTTAGATTTTTTTTTTTAAAAATCTAGCTTCCACTAAAGGACTTTTGAATTGGTCCATTGACTTGGTTTCTAAAAAAGAACTATTTTGTAATGCCTTGATGCTCAAATGAAATGTCCAAACTATGATGTTTACAATTACTTCAACAAAGTCCTTTGATAACAAATTATTCTTTTTTGCATAAACATAATCATGCATCATACTGCATTCATAGTTTCCAAATCGAGTCTCATCCTTTGTTTCATCACAAAAGGTCAAAGAAAGTGGCCCGACGCTTTCATTACAAACCGACTCGCACCTACAATACTCGTGCAAACAGAAGAGAGAAAATGGATGTGGTCGTGCAAACACAAGGGAGGATTTGCCGCAATTGGGTCGCTGTTAACATTCCCTCAGTTACTCATGGGTCCAAGTAATGTGTTTTCGTTGTCTTGTCTTTTCAAAAAAATCCTTTCGTTTCGCCCAATACGAAAGTGAAATCATGTAGGGCTCTACTTTTGTCTTCAAGTTACCACTATCAATGAAAAATTGTCGTTTCTTTCGCGACTTTTATTTTTATTTTATTGCTTTTTCTAGAAAATGGTAACACAAAAAACCCAAAAAATATTTTATTTTATTTTCAATCAATTTCAAAAGGACTGCATTTTTCACTCATTTTCTAAAATCAATCATCAATCATATGTAGACTGAACATCAATGAACCCGTTGAACACTTTAACCCTATGCTCTCTCCCGACTTTGAGTTCCCTGTTTACGAAGCTGAAGAGGAGGAGGATGAAGGGATTCTCGAAAAGATCTTATCTGTCACTAGAATATAAAAAGAACTTCATTCAGCCTCATGAAGAAGCACTGGAAGCGATTAACTTGGGCACTACTGTAACACCCATACTAAATTATCTAGAATATTTAGCATGTGTATTAATCTGATACTGGGTACATTAAAATTTTCAATAATAAATACAATATAAAACTACTGAATGTGTACAAATAGCTCGTTTATACAAAAATCCAAATATCATATACAATTATCCTCATATACATAGATAATCTGTCAACCTCCTGAGCTTGTCCTTGACGAGCATCTGCACTCCATCCAGCGTCTTCCTGAAGGTCTTCATGAACGTCTCTTGCTAACCTGTAAACCTGCACCAGAAGGATTGGGATGAGACATAATGTCTCAGTGAGCTCCAGCCCAACCTACTGTTGGCAACCACGGGGGAAACCTAGGGTCGCCGTGCCTACTCTCGGCAATCTTGGGGATACCTATGATCGCCAAGTCTTTCTCTACATATTTCGCGATCAAGGGGAAACTTAGGATCGCTACTTGTCTTATCTCATACATTCATAATCTATCCTTAAGCTTTAACTTATGCTTAGTGATCGAGGGGACATCCTATGATCACTTTCTTTCTCTGCTGACTACTTGTCGTATTCTCATCATAATTCATAATCATCAGTATATATGTATATATATATATATATATCATTCTTAATCATTAAGTTAGTAAGTCAGCGTTGAACAAACAATAATTATCTTGGTTCATTTTACGGAGTGCATCCGGGTGGAGTAACCCCGAAGTACATCTCCCATCATACCGGTGAAACTCCTATCATATCAGGCTAACACCGGACTCCTCTTATCGTTGTGTGGACAACTCTCTCGATGAAGTCCCATCCGGCGAATCCCGGAGTCTGCTGAACACAACTTAACTTTGCATGTAGACAACCCTCTCGGAGAAGTCCCATCCGGCGTATCCCGGAGTCTGCTGAACATGCTTAATCTTTTAACATACGTGTGGACAATCCTCTCGGAGAAGTCCCATCCGGCGTACCCCGGAGCCTGCTGGACACGTTAAACATATTCTTATAACTTACGTGTGGATAGCCCTTTCGGAGAAATCCCATCCGGCATAATCCGGAGTCTGATGAACACGTTTAATCTTTAACATATAATTCTTAACTTATAGTTCAAATACACATCTTATTCGTTCATAATCTTGTGCATATCTAATGCATTCTTATGTAATCATTCTTAAATATCTAACCTATAAATAGGTTCTTAACCTTGATCGTTGGATCATTCTTATCCTCATTAATTCCTAACTTTCGTACTTAAAAGTACGTCTAATAATTTGCTATAGCTTTTACATACTTAATGCATTTCTTAAGGGAACTAATCTTCCAAAATCATAACCTATAAGTATAGGATCATAGGCTTATCGTTATCATAAGCCACTACTTAGTTGCTAGAACATTTGCATATTCATCTAGGCTTTGCCCTCTTAATTCTGAACTATTCTAAAACAATGTTCAATCCTTGTTCCATACATATTCATCCTTTTGGGAGCCTCTTGAATGTGTTAGAATGATGGTAAATGTTTCTAAAATGTTTACGGAGAAAACGGATGCGAAAAACCATGCCTACGCGTCCCAGAACACCCAAAACAGCAAAGCTGTCAAGTGCTGTCTGGGCCTCCGCGCTTGTAGCGACAAGCCTGCGCTTGTAGCGACAAGCCTGCGCTTGAAGCGACAAGCCTGCGCTTGTAGCGACAGTAGGCAGAATAAAATTCTGCCTGGTCGCTGTAGCGAGCACCAGCTCGCTGTAGCGACCATGACAGGTCCAGAAATCTCAAAAATGGTATTTTCCATCATTCCAAGCCATCCTAACACACCCAAGCTTCCCAAATGGCATAAAAAGGATTTTCTTAAGCTTATAAATCATCTAAACATGGCTGGAACAATGAATTAACAATTAACATAAATTAGGGCTTTTATAAAAAAATGCTCTAAGCATAAATAACTCTCAAAAGGGGTTATAAAACCCTAGGGAGCTCACCTTTGCCTTGATTGGTGCTTGCTACAACTGAAATCCAAACCCTAGCTTCAAACTACCTCTTCTCTTGATTCTTCCTCTTGATCTAGCTTTCCAACACAAGCTTTCTTTGCAAGTTTTCTCACTAGGGTTTGATTGAAGTTTGGATGGATGATGGTGAGTGAGATGGGGGCGTGAGAGAAGAGATGAGAAGGGAAGAAAATCTGAATTTGGAATGAATGGGAAGGAATGGTTATGAAGAGGAATAAATATCTTGCTCATTTTCAAATTATTCCCCCCCTTTGCTCAATTTACAAAATTGCCATTGCCTCATTCTAACAAATTGTCATGTTCTTAATCACGTCTAATACTGATAATTGATACTTAAAAGCGGGATGTTACAATCTACCCCCCTTAAAGAAATTTCGTCCTCGAAATTTAGAATTCCCTTGAAATCACATTTTAAAAGATCCTTAATACTTCTTTTCCTATTAGTCAATTCTCTACTCAACTTGTTTATCGGAATCCCATGGTTTTCCAACTCCGTAGGTCGAAAATACTCGACATTCTTTTCCTTAACTGATAGGCTTGGTTTGCGTTACATAATCCTTACATAGTGGGATGTGGTTATCAGAACCAATCTACCCGACCCACTAACTACACCTCTTGTTCACACACTTGGTGTGAATCCATCTTATGGTTATTAAACCTTAGATACTTTTACTGGTTATCCTCATCTTTCTCAAATATTCCCACTCGTCAAGGGGTTCAATGCACTGCATTTATTTCCCATGAATTATTATTTTTATCTTTCGTCTCATACGACGACATCACTTACCTTAATAACTTAGAAATCATTCTTCATTACTTGGAGTTTACTAATCTCCTATCTTTCTTGTCACTACTATTCTCGAATTCTGGCCGTAGCATAAATATTTTCTATATTAGTAAATCCAAACTCATAGAAGTTTAGCCCGAGTGGTGAGTAGTAATCATCTCACATAACACCACCTAGTACATTTCATAGCATATAATTTACATACATAAGCGAGCACGTGTACACTACTGATGGGTACACAATACATCATCTCATCCTTGTCCGACTGACGGGACATCATTCTCGATCTTATCATACTTGAGACACTACCACATCAGTTGAGAATCTTTTCTTACTCCTAACTCATTTGTAACATTCGGGATTTGCCTTTCGACTGGCTTGCCAGGTTTGCCCCGCCCATGTTACCCATGTTTATCTCTTGAGTATACAACAACCCGTATAACATGAATTGTGATTACATTTTCTCGGCATCGTAAACTTATTTTCTCATACTGGACGTCGAGTCCAAGATCCTTATTTTCAAAAGAAAGCTCTACTTGATTGCTACCAAAAATAGCACACTCATTCTTTAATCCTTTAATCATAATCTGTACTTACGTAGCCCTTTACTGTAGACTACGAGTGACTTTTTAATCTGCATAAAAACCCTTCTTCCTTTACTGATAAACATTAAATACGATAATTTCCGAACTCTTCTGCGAAGATATGATGATATCAACAATTCTGTTCTGGTAAAAACCTTCATACTTAAGCATTCCTGATTGCGTACCACTATTACCAAAACACGTCACATGATTGAAAATATGCTACACTACTATCTGAGTAGTTTAAGTACTGCCCGATAAGTATATATAATACTAACATAACCTGATACATGCGACATGTTGACATAGCGGGGTACCACGTGGATTAAACTCATGTGTCACTACATCGTGGTTTCTGATCAAGGTTTCAATTTCAAAAATTTACCGTCTTGCAAGTGCAACTTTTCGTATGTTGCCTTATACTTAACCCTTTTTGGCTAAACTTACCCTTCAAGTACCGCATTAGTGACGACTTTCCTTGCTCTAGACTTATTGTGCTAGAAACATATCATTCTTATCACAGAATCTTAAACTGCTTCAATTTCCATTTCTCCCGAGTCTCGAGGTTTGAAATATCCCTCGGCTTTACTTTTAAAATTCCCTTCTAGAACTTATAACAAGTTCGAGTCGTCACTGCTCACTGATATTCTGTGGTTCACCTGACAAGGACTACACAAGCATCCTTGTTCTCGAAGCTTCAGTTTAGAATTTGTTTGTTAACTCATCCTGGAATTACTTTTCCGCTGCGCAACTCTGGTCTAACAAAACACTTTGGAGTAGGAGTAATACACCATTATTAAATTCTCTGGCTGACTTGTTCCTTAACAACTTGTAGCTATCACAGCAGATTCATCTTACGTTCGTTGATTCTCTTGTGGCTTAAACCACCTGTTTAACTTACTGATTGACCGTCACCTGACACTGTACTTCCTTTCGGACATAAACCATATACTCACTTACTTCCACGATAAAACGTCAGAACCTGTAAACGGTTTCCAACAACTGTCAAGAGTTCAACAATGTTCCTGTCAAACAGTTTATACTCTGGTTCTAACTTTACTTTCCATATCCTGAATTCCGTAACCATCTCTTGGCCAGTTCCTTATGTATAATCACTAAAACATTGCGCAACCCGACTGAAAGCTTGCTTGAGACAACTTAAATTCATACACACAAACACTTGTGTCAACTTCTAAAACAACTTATGGCTTCTGGAGGTTCACATCTTTTACATATACTGAATCTACTGAGGGTTTGAGCCCCATTACTAATCGTTCTATCTTTATCCATAAGAATTCATACCCATAATCTTTTCGAAACTATTACGGTCGCTATGGTTTTACCATACCTCTTAGGTTACCTTCGAATCCCTCCAGTTAACTGATCTTGAGCTTCAAAACCTCATCATTACCTTTTATTTTATTCAACAACTCGTTACTGCATTCACAATTCAAATCTTGATCTTAGCACTTGAATAATTCTGCATATAGTTGAACAATCCGAAATCTACACCTTATTACCGCCCTCGGAACTTATTAACACGAGGTGACCTCTTTAAACTTCTAGAATAACTGTGGAAGAAAACTCATCTGTTGAAAACTTAAAACTCATTAACTTTAACCATAATCTTAACCTTTCGTATAATACAATCTCCATATAATTTCTCGACTAAAATTCCCGATTATCCTTCGAAACTGGTCTACTATAATCTTGTGTCATCTTGAACTTGCCTTCTTCACCCAATCAAGGAAATTCAACTTTATTCGTCCATCAGTTCACTAAATCCCAATGACTGACCATTCATTATACACCTTTCGTTGAATAAAATTTCAGTTAAGCTTAGCTTATTTCCAATCTTCTTACTAATAAGCAATATCTGAAAATCTGATTCACGCCTCGATATGCAACGGGTCTTATTATCGACACTTATTCATCCATCTTAGTTCTTAGGTTGCATACCAACTTCTTTTCTTAATTCTCAAATCTAGCATTTATGGTTCAGGAGATGCGGCTGATCTGCCGGGGTTAATCTTACTTGCGAGTCATGCTCAAAGACCACACTTGAGTGGTTAGCTTCATTGTCCAGATAATTCTCTTACTCCACAATTTATTCCCTTAACTGTCTGGACATTAGAATCTCATACGATACGAGTTCGATTCATCAACACTATATCTTTGTTGCTGAGAGTCTAGAGGTTTCAAACCGACCGATAATTCCACATTTCAAGTCTCTAGGTTTGGTACTGCAATTCCTTAAATATGTGCTCTGAATTGTTTCTTATTCTACACCTCACTTAACTTCTCAAACTGCGGTTCCAAGTCATTCCTTATAGTATCCCATGATTTCTTAATCCGTATGTCTTCCGCAGATGAGGTATCGTCCAACGACGTGTCCAACTGGGTTGAGGTACTTCACCTTATCCTTAAATATCCCTTATATCTCTGAGACCTTGCCACTATCAGGCTTCGTTACTTTACAGTTTGATGGCCACCATTTGGCATGAATACTTCCTCGCCAATTCTGTCTTAGAATTCTGTCACCTTAAACTTCTCCCTTCATACACTTCATTCCTCCTTGGTCACATTCAGCTCTCGGACATTTATCCTAACTGTCATATACTAGATTGAGTTGATCAGGCTCAACTAGATGTGACATTTAGAACAATATCCGGAACCCAATGGTCCCACTACTTTTATTGAATTTTCAATGACCCAAGGCACGGTCTGAATCGACCTGCTCTGATACCAATTGTAACACCCATACTAAATTATCTAGAATATTTAGCATGTGTATTAATCTGATACTGGGTACATTAAAATTTTCAATAATAAATACAATATAAAACTACTGAATGTGTACAAATAGCTCGTTTATACAAAAATCCAAATATCATATACAATTATCCTCATATACATAGATAATCTGTCAACCTCCTGAGCTTGTCCTTGACGAGCATCTGCACTCCATCCAGCGTCTTCCTGAAGGTCTTCATGAACGTCTCTTGCTAACCTGTAAACCTGCACCAGAAGGATTGGGATGAGACATAATGTCTCAGTGAGCTCCAGCCCAACCTACTGTTGGCAACCACGGGGGAAACCTAGGGTCGCCGTGCCTACTCTCGGCAATCTTGGGGATACCTATGATCGCCAAGTCTTTCTCTACATATTTCGCGATCAAGGGGAAACTTAGGATCGCTACTTGTCTTATCTCATACATTCATAATCTATCCTTAAGCTTTAACTTATGCTTAGTGATCGAGGGGACATCCTATGATCACTTTCTTTCTCTGCTGACTACTTGTCGTATTCTCATCATAATTCATAATCATCAGTATATATGTATATATATATATATATCATTCTTAATCATTAAGTTAGTAAGTCAGCGTTGAACAAACAATAATTATCTTGGTTCATTTTACGGAGTGCATCCGGGTGGAGTAACCCCGAAGTACATCTCCCATCATACCGGTGAAACTCCTATCATATCAGGCTAACACCGGACTCCTCTTATCGTTGTGTGGACAACTCTCTCGATGAAGTCCCATCCGGCGAATCCCGGAGTCTGCTGAACACAACTTAACTTTGCATGTAGACAACCCTCTCGGAGAAGTCCCATCCGGCGTATCCCGGAGTCTGCTGAACATGCTTAATCTTTTAACATACGTGTGGACAATCCTCTCGGAGAAGTCCCATCCGGCGTACCCCGGAGCCTGCTGGACACGTTAAACATATTCTTATAACTTACGTGTGGATAGCCCTTTCGGAGAAATCCCATCCGGCATAATCCGGAGTCTGATGAACACGTTTAATCTTTAACATATAATTCTTAACTTATAGTTCAAATACACATCTTATTCGTTCATAATCTTGTGCATATCTAATGCATTCTTATGTAATCATTCTTAAATATCTAACCTATAAATAGGTTCTTAACCTTGATCGTTGGATCATTCTTATCCTCATTAATTCCTAACTTTCGTACTTAAAAGTACGTCTAATAATTTGCTATAGCTTTTACATACTTAATGCATTTCTTAAGGGAACTAATCTTCCAAAATCATAACCTATAAGTATAGGATCATAGGCTTATCGTTATCATAAGCCACTACTTAGTTGCTAGAACATTTGCATATTCATCTAGGCTTTGCCCTCTTAATTCTGAACTATTCTAAAACAATGTTCAATCCTTGTTCCATACATATTCATCCTTTTGGGAGCCTCTTGAATGTGTTAGAATGATGGTAAATGTTTCTAAAATGTTTACGGAGAAAACGGATGCGAAAAACCATGCCTACGCGTCCCAGAACACCCAAAACAGCAAAGCTGTCAAGTGCTGTCTGGGCCTCCGCGCTTGTAGCGACAAGCCTGCGCTTGTAGCGACAAGCCTGCGCTTGAAGCGACAAGCCTGCGCTTGTAGCGACAGTAGGCAGAATAAAATTCTGCCTGGTCGCTGTAGCGAGCACCAGCTCGCTGTAGCGACCATGACAGGTCCAGAAATCTCAAAAATGGTATTTTCCATCATTCCAAGCCATCCTAACACACCCAAGCTTCCCAAATGGCATAAAAAGGATTTTCTTAAGCTTATAAATCATCTAAACATGGCTGGAACAATGAATTAACAATTAACATAAATTAGGGCTTTTATAAAAAAATGCTCTAAGCATAAATAACTCTCAAAAGGGGTTATAAAACCCTAGGGAGCTCACCTTTGCCTTGATTGGTGCTTGCTACAACTGAAATCCAAACCCTAGCTTCAAACTACCTCTTCTCTTGATTCTTCCTCTTGATCTAGCTTTCCAACACAAGCTTTCTTTGCAAGTTTTCTCACTAGGGTTTGATTGAAGTTTGGATGGATGATGGTGAGTGAGATGGGGGCGTGAGAGAAGAGATGAGAAGGGAAGAAAATCTGAATTTGGAATGAATGGGAAGGAATGGTTATGAAGAGGAATAAATATCTTGCTCATTTTCAAATTATTCCCCCCCTTTGCTCAATTTACAAAATTGCCATTGCCTCATTCTAACAAATTGTCATGTTCTTAATCACGTCTAATACTGATAATTGATACTTAAAAGCGGGATGTTACAACTACAGTACTCTTGATCAAATCCCAGATGAATGGTGCCATCAAGGTTGCAAAAAAAACGGAAAAAACAAAAGCAAAAAAAAAACAAAGAAAGAAAAAAAAAATACATCAAAAAGATAGTGCAGAAGATGGTAACCACCTACAGGGACTTGCATGAGATGTTACTGTATGCTTTACATGGATATCGTACTTCAGTGCGTACCTCAACAGGGGCAACCCCCTTCTCTTTAGTGTATGGCATGGAAGCAGTACTCCCTGTGGAGGTTGAGATTCCATCAATGAGGGTTCTAATGGAAGCTAAATTGTCAGAGGCTGAATGGTGCCAAAGCAGATATGATCAGTTGAATTTAATTGAAGAGAAGCGTATGAATGCCTTGTGCCATGGACAACTCTATCAACAAAGGATGAAGCAAGCCTTTGACAAGAAGGTTCGTCCCCGTGTATTTCAAGAAGGAGATCTTGTGCTCAAGAAGGTTTTATCTTTCCAACCGGATTCCAGGGGCAAGTGGACGCCTAACTATGAAGGTCCATACGTGGTCAAGAGGGCTTTCTCTGGTGGCGCATTAACTCTTACGACTATGGATGGTGATGAGCTCCCTCGTCCTGTGAATGCGGATGCAGTGAAGAAATACGTTGTCTAAAAAATAAAAGAACAGCTCGGTAAGTCGAAAACCCGAAAGGGCGGCTTAGGCAAAAATGAGCGTCTCGGTGGATCGAAAACCCGAAAGGGCGGTCCAGGCAAAAGTTAGAGACATAAAACAGAAAATAATCATCCTGATAGGTCGAGAACCCGAAAGGGCGACCTATGCAAAAATTAAGGATCAAAAGACAAAGTAACTGCATCAGGTTGACCTTTACTCACTTGGGGCACCTTGGCTGTCAAATAGACTCTGAATCTGAAGCATCCAAACAGTGGAATTCAAAGTTGTTAGGGAGAATAGTGGTTATTGTGTTCAATGTACCTTCCCCTTATATTTACCATTTTCCAAACTTTGTAAGATCCGTGGAACCATGCCATCGGCAGGTCACCACTCTTTTAAATAAATTTGAGCCTATTGCCTTTCATTTGGAATTCTCATTTATTCAGTTTATAAAAACTTCTTCTATTTTTGATGGTAGAATTTGAAACAAAACATTTTTTTTTTAAAAAATTATAAATATTTTTCATGTCTTTTTGAAGAGCACAAACAACAAAACACATTTTCTTTGCACTCATGAATAAGTGAAGGGTGCGTCAACAGCTATCCTGAGAACGGATAAACTCTGCAGGCCGAACTTGGTCAATTGCTTTAAAAAAAAAGGGAAATATATAAAAAGAAAGAAAGAGAAAAAGAAAAGAGCTCGGTAAGTCGAAAACCCGAAAGGGCGGCTTAGGAAAAAATGAGCGTCCCGGTGGATCGAAAACCCAGAAGGGCGTCCAGGCAAAAATTAGGGGCATACAAAAGAATATATTCCTGGTGGATCGAAAACCCGAGAGGGCGATCCAGGCAAAAATTAGGGACTCAAAAAAAAAAACAACAAGCAAAAACAAAAATAAGCATGACCACAGAAACACCAGTTCTTCTACCAGGTTTTTGGATTAGCACGCTCTCCCCAAGGAGTGTTTATTCCCCATCAGTTGTTGCATGCCGGGCTTTACCCCGTCAATGTTTTGATATATCTCCAATGGCATCACCCCCAATGAAGATTGCTGAATGCTTGTACTGCGTCGTCAGTCCACCCCCCATCTCACTTGTCCAAACTTGTCTCATCAAATTCATCAATTACACTATCACACAAATCAATCCTTTGTATAGTCATACAGTCACATAAATCATACATACATTCATACATTCATGCATATGCGCATTCATGCACATACAGCGTGCAAACAATATCATTCATACATGGTTGCGTTCACCACTCTGAGTTTTGTTTTGAATATCTTTCCATGCCAATCAATCATGAATAATTTGTAACACACTTTTCCCCCCAAGTGTCGTCCCCAGTATTTCATCCTGAGATGTCACCCTCTTTTTGCCAAGTGGCAGTTCCTTAACGAACAGCTTGTGCATTGTCTTATCCAGTCTTTTGGCGTCAGTGGGAAGTTCGGCAACAATCCGAACAGCTGACATTTATCTTTCATCCTGCTTTTAAATTTCATCCTGCTTTTAAATTTCATCCAGCTTTTTAAATTTCATCCAGCATTTAAATTTCATCCTGCTTTTATATTTCATCCAGCATTTAAATTTCATCTTGCTTTTATATTTCATCCAGCATTTAAATTTCATCCTGCTTTTATCTTTCATCCAGCATTTATATTTCATCCAGCATTTATCTTTCATCCAGCTTTTAAATTTCATCCAGCTTTGCTTTTAAATTTCATCCAGCATTTATCTTTCATCCTGCTTTTATCTTTCATCCTGCTTTTATCTTTCATCCTGCTTTTATATTTCATTCAGCTTTTATATTTCATCCAGCTTTTATATTTCATCCATCTTTTACTTTTCATCCAGCATTTACTTTTCATCCAGCTCTTACCTTTCATCCAGCATTTACCTTTATCTTTTGTCGTCAGTTGACTCGTTCGGCAATAACCCAAACAGCTGGCATTTACCTTTGTTTCTTGTCGTCAGTTGACTAGTTCGGCAATAACCCGAACAACTGACATTTATCTTTTTTGTTTCTTGTCGTCAGTTGACTAGTTCGGCAATAACCCGAACAACTGACATTTATCTTTTTTGTTTCCTGTCGTCAGTTGACTAGTTCGGCAATAACCCGAACAACTGACATTTATCCTTTTTGTTTCATGTCGTCAGTTGACTAGTTCGGCAACAACTCGAACAGCTGACATCTATCCCCAGTGAAACCATGTTATCCCCAGTGGAGTCGGACCCCGTTTCTTTTAACAGACTCGGGTATCCTTTTGTTTTGTTACCCTTGGTCGAGCCACCTTCGCCGTCTTGCATTCATACTTGCATCGCAAACATTCACAGCATTACATGCATAGCATCGCATTTATAACTTTGCATACATGACATCGCATCTGTAGCATTTTACAGTCGAAATTGGTCAAAAATGGTGTACTCTGTATTTAAGTCTCTTCGACCCGTCGAATTAAAATTTCACTTTTTAATCTCTGTAACGAAGAAACTTAAATAGGGGCATCTGTCATACCCCATTTTTGACCCATCTTCATTTCGTTTTTTTTTCTTTTCCTTTTAGAGCTGAGGTTTTTTCGGAAGCTGAACCCTTATAAGCACCTACTTCGGAAGTACTTTCAGAAGCATTGGAGCTGTTTATTTCCTCACCTGATCTTTTGAAGATTTAATTGAAGAATTCATTCATGTTACTTATTCTCCAAGCTGCGTGTGTTTCCAGAAGGAAGATATTTTCGAAAGATATATTTTTCAGATTGGATATTTTCATTTGCAGAGATCTTTGGAAAATATATTTCTGAAAAAATATTTGCTTCAATATATTTCTGAAAAGAATAATTGATGCAAATATGTGTTTTAGTCTGAAGAAAGATTTTATGGCGAAATATATTTCTAAAGAAAATTTTGGAAATATATTTTCAAAAGAGATCTTTGGGAAATATATTTCTGAAAAATATTTGCTTCAATATATTTCTGAAAAGAATAATTGATGCAAATATGTGTTTTAGTCTAAAGAAAAATTTTGGAAATATATTTTCAAAAGAGATCTTTGGAAAATATATTTCTGAAAAATATTGGCTTCAATATATTTCTAAAAAGAATGATTGATGCAAATATGTGTTTTAGTTTGAAGAAAGATTTTATGGTGAAGTATATTTCTAAAGAAGAATTTTGGAAATATATCTTTGAAGAATATTTGGTTCAAATATTTGTTGCTGCTGAAGGCTATATAAAGAAGGCACCTCCCTTGAAGAGAATCATCAGTCAGAAACCCCAATTGACACTACCAAGCCGCGGCGGCCACATACCAAAATCCACCTCTTTTCTTCCTTTTTTCACTAACCACCACAAACCCAGCAAATCAAAACCATAAACCACCACTTCAAATCCACTAACAAGAACAATCCGAACCAGAACACCCATAACCGAAAACAGAAATCAAAATCAAAGGTACGTTGTTTTTTTGAAACTTCATCTAGAGTTTTTCACAAAGATTTTCAGAAAAATAATTTTATTTCCTTTCCTTTTTATCATTTCTCATTTTTCTTATTTTAATTTCCATTCATTCCCATGCATTTTATTTTTACCGCCTTTATATTTCAGTACTTCATGCATTTTTATTATTATTCCCATTTTCTTTATTTATCTCATGCATTTTTATTTATTTCTTGTATGCAACATATTTACTTATTGTTTTTGCATTTCATGCATTTTTATCCCTTTATCTATTGTTATCATATTTATTTTATCGCATTTGCAATTTTTTATATTTATTTATTATTCTGTTTTTATTCTATTAGAATGTATTTAGGACCAATGTAAAATATAAATGAGAATATGCACTGACACCCACACTTTATTTATTCCGCATTATGTCTTATATTTTTTTTTATTTCGCTTTACAAAAAAATACAAAAATATTAGGCTAGTTTATTTTCAAAAGGATTTCGTGGTGACCCAACGTCATCACGGAAGTTCCTCGCGTTTAGCTTTTAGTTACGTTTTAGTCTTAATTAATTATTAAAAAAAAAACAAAAACATGCAAATAAGTCAAAATTCAAAAAATCTTTTCTTAAATAAACCTTGATTTTCAATCAAGCGCCGTTTTTTTTTCTTTCACTTTCTTAAAAAATCATTAATCCATTTTAATAACATTTAAATCATTTTCCAAAATTAAAAAACACAAACCAATCTTGTTTTGCCATTTGGCCCTTATTTTATCTTTAAAACCTTTTCAAAAAAATAAAAAATACAAAAACAAATCAATCGGCATTTTTACCCTGAACTACATGATTTTGATCCCATTCGGGTATGTAGGCAAAAGACTTTGTCTTTCCAAATCAACAAAATAACAAAAACATTTTCCTTTCTTTTAAATTCATCACTTTAACCTTTTTCACACTTAAGCATTTATTTTACAAGCAAATAATCAATTTAGCATAAAGATAAATAAAAACAAGAGGTTCCTATAGAGTACTATAGACATTTGGGGTGCTAATACCTTCCCTTTGCGTAACCAACCCCCGGACCTTGATCTCTCAAAAATAGGGTTTTTCGAGCTTTCTCCCTTTTCCTCGGAAAAATAAAAGATCGGTGGTGAATCTTAAAATTGCGAGTCAACGCTAATTAATAGCTTGATCTCCGAAAATCACCGCGACAGGTCTGGAGGTAGAAACAATGTTTTTAGATTTAAAAGAAGTTTAAGCAATTTTTCCTATCTGGCATGCTCCACAAAGAGCATCTGAGTGATAGTCGATGTCTGGTAAGCCTCTGACCAGTTGTAACTTGCTAAGCTTAGAGATGAGTCTCCAGTTAGCATGTCCCAACCTTTTGTGCCATACCCATTTCTCATCACTCACTGACAGAAGACAAACTACCTTCTGATCAACCAGTTCTGAAAAATTAATTTTATAAACATTGTTCTTCCTCTTTCCTTTGAACACAACAGATTTATCTTTGTTGTTGATTACAGTGCAAGTGTTCTTATCAAACAAGACATCATAACCACTATCACATAATTGACTTATGCTAACTAGGTTATGTCATAGTCCATCTACCAACCAGACATTATCAATGGAAAGGGAAGAATTACCTATCTTACCAGTACCAATGATCTTGCCTTTCTGATTTCCTCCAAATCCCACAGTTCCTCCCTCTTTCATGGTCAGGGTTTGGAACATAGAACTTTCTCCTGTCATGTGACGCGAGCAGCCACTGTCTAGGTACCAAGACTATTCCTTTTCTTTGGCTTTTAAGCATATCTGCAACAGAAATGATTTTAGATTTAGGTACCCATATCATTATGGGTCCTCTTTGGTTAGTTCTGAAAGGATATGGCTTCTTTTGCACCTTTGGTCTGACATTCTGAGATTTAAAAGGTTTTGTATAAACTGGTTTAGTATCTTTTGAAGATTTCATAAACACAACCTTTTGAAAATTTGAGTCTGAATTTTTCAGATTCTGAGACTTGCTTGCCTTAGGTTCTGAACTCTTCAGACTTTGAACCTTTTCAGATTTAAAGTCTGTTTTCCTAATAGTCTTAGACTTAGAACCTTTTGGTTTAGACTTTGGCAATGTTTTAGATTTTGCCTTCATCTTTCCCTTAGGTTTAGAAGTTTTGGATTCTGAGCAGTTCAGAACTTCAGAATCAGCAGTCTCTGTTTCTGGTAAATTGTGTTTCTCAGAAATCTCAGATGCAGGTACAAAACACACCTTAGTGCCTTTCATAATATCTTCAGAACAGGATGGTAGGTTTGTTTCTTTTGAATAATTAAATGGATCATTTTTTAAACCAATACCTTCTCCTCTGTTTCTGGTAATATTATAAATCATAGAAGCAACCTTACTTCTGTTGATTCCAGTTATGATAAAATCCTGAAGTGCAATTTCTTGTTCACTTGGAATTTCATCAGGTTTCTTATGAGCCATTTCTCTGAGTTCTCTAACTTCTTCATCAATCTCATTGATGTGATTCAGAAGTTGGAGATTCTCATCAGTCAGCAAGTTATATTTATTTTTCAAAGATTTTAATTGACTCAACTTGCTTCTGAGGTGGTTCATAAGATCTTTAACTGTTTCAATAAGTTCAGAACGAGTAAGTTCAAAATATACCTCATCTTCATCTTCAGAATCTGAACCTGACTCTGTATCAGAAGATACTGTTGCCACTAAAGCTATGTTAGCTTCCTCTTCATCATCCTTATCAGATTCAGTTTCATTATAAAGATCATCCCATGTTGCCATAAGACTTTTCTTGAGCTTGTTTCTGAAGTTGCTTGATTTAAAGCTGGTCTTCTTGGATTTCTCCTTTGACTTGTCCTTTTGTAGCTCAGGACATTCAGCTATGAAATGACCAGTCTTCTTGCAGTTGTAGCAACCCTTCTGATCTTCCTTCTTGGAACCAGATCCTTTGAAGTTGCAACTCCTGTTAGAGAACTTCTTTTGTCTTTTCATTAAGTACTGAAATCTTTTAGAAAGCATTGCAAGTTCCTCAGCATCTGAATCTTCTTCAGAATTTCCCTCAGGAGATTCATCATCAGATTTTATAGCTTTTAGAACTTTTGATGACTTTCCTTTAGATTTCAGTGCTATAGACTTAGACTTTCTAACAGATTCATCTTCATTGAGTCCCAGTTCATGAACTTTCAGAGAGCTTTTAAGATCTTCAATACTTAGAGTATTTAGATCTTTAGCTTCCTCAATAGCACTCACTTTAGGTCTCCATTTAGATGGCAGACTTCTGAGAATCTTGTTCACATGATCAGCAGTTGAGTAACTCTTTTTCAGGATTTGAAGTCCAGAAACCAGAGTCTGAAATCTTGAGAACATAGTCTCAATGTTTTCATCCTCCATTCTGAACAGCTCATACTGCTGAACCAGAAGATTTGCTTTTGCTTCTCTAACCTTCTTGTTTCCTTCATAGTTAGATCAGAGAGAGGTGAAGATGGCTTTTGCTGTTGATTTATCACTTAGCTTAAGATACTCACTGTGGGGTAGAGAGTCCGCAATGATACCTCTTACATTGTGATGCTTTATGTAGATCTTTCTTTCAGCATCAGTGAGGCTTCTTATATTAATAGCTACTCATTCTTCATCAACTGGTATAGTTATGCCATCTTCAATGATGTCCCATAGACTATCATCTATTCCAATGATATGACTATACATCTTGCTTTTCCACCAAGAAAATTTCTCAGGATCACCAGTAAATATAGGAGGTTAATGGTGTGAGCGCGATTGTCTTTCACTTGTACCATAGTCATATGATACATAAACACCACCACTTCTTTGAGAGGATTCACCAGAATCACCAAAAGACATGTTTGTTAGATATTTGGTTGTTGGCTTCATGTTTGCTAAAATCAAATATACAAGCAAGATGTACGTATTCAGAAGCTGAGCCTTCAGAAGCTGAAAACTTCAGAAGCTGAACGACATAAGCTGAGCCTTCAGAAGCTGAACCTTCAGAAGCTGAACCTTCAGAAGCTGACCTTCAGAAGCTGAACGTCAGAAGCACTATTCAGAAGCAACCTTCAGAAGCTGAAACTTCAGACGCAGAACTTCAGACGCAGACCTTCAAAAGAACTTTTTCAGAAGTACCTTCAGAAGCTGATTTTCTGTGCTCCGGTTTTCGTGCCTTGGAGCTATTTATTTTCTCACATGATCTTTTGTAGATTTGATTGAAGAATTCTGCTTGCTGTGTGTGTTTCTAGAAGGAAGAATTTTCGCAAGATATATTGAAGATTGGATATTGTTTTATTTGTGAATATATTTTCAAAGAGATCTTTGGAAAATATATTTTTTAAGAATATTTGCTTCTATATGTTTCTAAAGAATTTTGGAAATATATCTTTGAAGAATATTTGGTTCAATTATATGTTGCTGTTGAAGGCTATATATAGAAGGCGCTGCTATTGAAGAAGGACATCAAAACAGAAGCCATTATATAGAGAGTTATACTTAGGTTTTGAGTCTGTTCATTGTGAGCTTTGTGCTCTGTTTCTGTACACCACTCAATTGTTTAGAGTTGGTTTGTTTTATTGAGTTGTAACTATAGATCACTTGAAGCTTTTAAGCAAGAGTGACTATTGAGTGTTTTGGAGTGTGTCTCCATCTTTGATTGTTTTAGAGTTTAAGATCACTGGGGCAGTGATTGATTGAGTAGGAAGTGAGATGGGATCTCAGGACTAGGAGTTCCTAGGTTGAAGTCAATACGGGTAGTAGCTAGGTGATAAGTTGTAAACTTGGAGTTTGCTGAGAACTTAGAACTAGGACTATCATAGTGGATTTCCTTCCTGGATTGGTAGCCTCCAGACGTAGGTGTGTTTGTCACAGAACATGGTTAATAAATAACCTGTGCCTTTTTACTTTCAGTCTGTTACTTTCAGTCTGTTATTTTGCTTCTGAACAACTATACTCTGTTTTGCGTGTTGTACTCTGTTCTACTCTGTTTTACTTGTTGTTCCTGTGTTGGAACATCAGATTCAACATCAGGACTTACTGCGCCAGTAATTTCAATTGGCATCAGAGCAGGCACCCTGCCTGTTTTAGGGTGAGCTCCAGGGAAGGTATTTTCTGGCAGAATGGAGAAAGAAGGAGAATTTGTAAACAGACCACTTCTGCTGGATGGTTCCAACTATGAATATTAGAAATCACGCATGAGTGCTTTCCTTAAATCCATAGATAGTAAGACCTGGAAAGCAGTTCTGAAAGGTTGGGAACATCCTGTTGTGCTTGAAAAAGATGGAAAGAAGACAGCTGATCTGAAACCAGAAGAAGTATGGTCCAAGGAAGAAGATGAATTAGCTCTTGGAAACTCCAAAGCCTTGAATGCTATATTCAATGGAGTGGAAAAGAATATGTTCAGACTAATCAAGCAGTGCACTGTTGCTAAGGATGCATGAGAGATTCTCAAAACTACTCATGAAGGCACATCCAATGTAAAAATGTCCAAACTTCAACTTCTCACCACCATGTTTGAAAATCTCAAAATGTTGGAGGATGAAAATATACAAGACTTCTATATGAACGTTCTGGACATGGCCAACTCTTTTGATTCTCTTGGAGAAAGAATGTCTGATGAGAAGCTTGTGAGAAAAATACTCAGGTCTTTTCCTAAGAGATTTGACATGAAGTTAACTGCCATTGAGGAAACACAGGACATCTCCAGTATGAAGGTTGAGGAATTGATAGGATCTCTTCAGAATTTTGAAATAGCCTTCAACAACAGAACTGATAAAAAGGGGAAAGGTGTTGTTTTTGTAGCAGATGCGGATACTGTGGATGATGAAAGCACATCAGAAGCTCTTGTGATGTTGAGTAAACAATTTAACAAGATTCTGAAGCAGGCTAACATGACATCCAAACCAAATGACTTGAAGAAGACAAGAACTGATGAGAAAAGTAATCAATCCTAAGGTGTTTAGTGTCATGAGTGTGAAGGTTATGGCCACATTAGGACAGAATGTGCAACATACCTCAAGAAATAGAAGAAAAGTTTGACTGTGCTTGGTCTGATGAAGATGACTCAGAAGGAGAAGTGGAGAATGGGTCTGCTAAGTATGTCAATGCTTTAACTGGTAGATGCATGTCTGATGATGGAGTCAAGGTTTCAGAAGCACCATCAGGTTCTGAAACATCATCTGATACTGAGTCAAGTGATGGAGAACTGTCTTGTGAAGAACTGTCTACCTATTACAAAGAACTATACCTCAGAAATGAAGAAGTTTGCAAGCAGCTGGAAAATCAGAAGAAGACTATCAGCCAACTGCATGCTGAAAGAAGTGAACACTTAGGGCAAATTTCTGATCTCAAAGATGAGGTAACCCAGCTGAACTCTCAACTTGAACACGTGAAGAAGCAAGTTAGAATGATGAACACTTGTACTGATATGCTTGAAGAGATATTGGAGAGTCAGAACCAAGGGAAACCAAACGGTATAGGATATGATGATAGGACCTTGAACTACAAACAACAAAATCCAGCTAAAAGGTTCATTCCTGTTGTTGGAACTCATAATCCAATGATGGGCAAACCTAAGTTGGAACATCAGAACAAACCTCATGGATCTAAGAGCAGGAGGGCATCTCGTTCTTGGGTATGCCATTATTGTAGTATAATGGGGCATATAAAGCCGTTTTGTTTCAAACTGTATGGATATCCATAACCTCATGTTCAACCAAAGGCCAACCATACATGTGTTCAAATTAGGAAAGAATGGAAACCCAAGGTTGTTGATACTAGTCTTATAGCTCACTCCTCTGTAAAAGCATCATCAAAAGGAGAAGAGATTAAGTTGTGTCACCAGAAGCTTGGTCATTTAAACCTAAGAGGAATGAAGAAAGCCAATCAAGAAAAGTCTGCCAGTAAGTCTGTTGTTGTGTCACCTTCTGACAGTTCACATGAAAAGGAGACTGATGAGCATTCCCAGGATGATGTGTCAGAGGACAAGTCAGTAAACAGTGAGAATGACAAAGATGCAGAAGAGTCTGAACCTGTGTCTGATCAAAAAGTTCAAGAAGTTAGTACTGAAATGGTAAAGGATCAATCTATAATTGCTGTTAATATAGATGAGCTGGAGTCTGATGATGAACCCATTGGTAAAAGACTTGACCAAAGTGCTGGCAAGAGGCTGAAGAATAGAAAAGGAAAGGCTGTTGCTGCTGCCAACAAGTCTACTCCTGTTGCTAAGAAGAGTGCTGGACCATCTAAAGGCTGGAGCAAGGTGATGGTCCCTGTACCAAAGAAGAAGGCACTAAAAAGAAAGGAATAGGATCCTAGTGAGTCTGAGGATGATGTTGAGGAAGATGTTCAAGGCATCATGCCATATGTTCAGAAGAGGATTGCTGGGAAGAAGATCTCTCTGAATGTGCCTGAAGCACACATTAACTAAGTAGCATATGATGTTGTGTCTAATGATGAAGCAACTTTTGATGCTGAGTCTGAAGACTATTAATTTTTTGGACTTTGACCTGGATTTCATTTTGTGCTTCTGGTCTGCAATTTTGTTCTATACTCTGCAGTTGTGTTCTCTTGTGTTTGTTCTTCTGTGAAGACTTTGTGTGTGTGTTTCTGATCCTGATAATGGTCTTGATGATGGTGCTCTGATGGGTTCTGTTGTGGGTTATGTGTGTGGTGTTGTGTTGGATGTTTATAACCTCTGTATTGATTTCTGGGCGTGTTCTATTTGTTTTTCCTCTGTTTAAGTGCCTCTGGTCTGTATCTGCTGTTTCTTTGTTTTTTGTCTGCTCCTGGTGATTACATGGTTGTTTTTGTCAAAATTGTTTGGCTAAAAAGGGGGAGATAAATCAGATTGATTTTAGAAGTACAGTGTTTCAGGAGCTGTGTGTTTCAGGGGGAGTCTCTGTTTCAGGGGGAGTGTATGTTTCAAAAGCTGCTGCTGCTGAATGATATGTTTCAGGGGGAGTAGTGTATGTTTCAGAAGATGCTGATGTATGTGTGGAAACGTATTATTTGTCTTGTGTCGTTGTTGACTCTGTTGATTTTTGGTTGCTACGTGTTATGTTCTTCATGGTTGCGCACCTTTTATGAGTGATGAAATTGCCTTTGATCTCAGATTGATTTTAGCCAAAAATTTGCCAAAGGGGGAGATTGTTGGATATTTGGTTGTTGGCTTCATGTTTGCTAAAATCAAATATACAAGCAAGATGTACGTCTTCAGAAGCTGGACCTCAGAAGCTGAGCCTTTAGAAGCTGAACGATAGAAGTTGAGCCTTCAGAAGCTGACCTTCAGAAGCTGAACGTCAGAAGCACTGTTCAGAAGCTGAAACTTCAGATGCAGAACTTCAGACGCAGACTTTCAGAAGTACTTTTTCAGAAGTACCTTCAGATGCTGGTTTTCTGTGCTCCTGTTTTCGTACCTTGGAGCTGTTTATTTTCTCACATGATCTTTTGTAGATTTGATTGAAGAATTCTGCTTGCTGCGTGTGTTTCTAGAAGGAAGAATTTTCGCAAGATATGTTGAAGATTGGATATTGTTTTATTTGTGAACAAATTTTCAAAGAGATCTTTGGAAAATATATTTCTGAAGAATATTTGCTTCTATATGTTTCTAAAGAATTTTGGAAATATATCTTTGAAGAATATTTGGTTCAATTATATGTTGTTGCTAAAGGCTATATAATGAAGACGCTGCTATTGAAGAAGGACATCAAAACAGAAGCCATTATTGAGAGTTATACTTAAGTTTTGAGTCTGTTTATTGTGAGCTTTGTGCTCTGTTTTTGTACACCACTCAATTGTTTAGAGTTGGTTTGTTTTATTGAGTTGTAACTGTAGATCACTTGAAGCTTTTAAGCAAGAGTGACTATTGAGTGTTTTGGAGTGTGTCTCCATCTTTGATTGTTATAGAGTTTAAGTTCACTGGGGCAGTGATTGATTGAGTAGGAAGTGAGATGGGATCTCAGGTCTAGGAGTTCCTAAGTTGAAGTCAATATGGGTAGTAGCTCGGTGATAAGTTGTAAACTTGGAGTTTGCTGAGAACTTAGAACTAGGACTATCATAGTGGATTTCCTTCCTGGCTTGGTAGCCTCCAGACGTAGGTGTGTTTGTCACCGAACTGGGTTAACAAATAACCTGTGCCTTTTTACTTTCAGTCTGTTACTTTCTGTATGTTATTTTGCTTATTAACTACTGTACTTTGTTTTGCGTGTTGTACTCTGTTCTACTCTGTTTTACTTGATGTTCCTGCGTTGGAACATCAGATTCAACATCAGGACCTACTGCGCCAGAAATTTCAATGTTTTTCTCAAGATCTTTACTGACTCACTATTAAGTGATTGAATATCAGAACTGGAGCTCTGATACCAACTGAAGGTGAGAAAAACACAAGAAGGGGGGGTTGAATTGTGTTGGCCTTTTTCTTTCTCAAAAACTTATGTTAGTTCAGAGTCTGATATTGATCAGATTCTGAAGCTATTTTCAGAGTTGTTTTGCAGCGGATATAAAGTAAATGAGAGAGAGAGAGAGAGGGACACAAGCAATTATCCTGGTTCCTTCCACAACCCAGAAGTAGTCCAGTCCCCTTGTCACTTACAAGAGATTTTTCACTATAATCACAAAGATTACAATTGCTCAAGCACAAAGCAAGAGACTTTCTATGCTCAAACACAAAGTAAGAGACTTCCAAATGCTCAAACACTAAGTAAGAGACTTCCTATGCTCAAACACAAAGTAAGAGACTTTCTATGCTCAAAAACAAAGTAAGAGACTCTCTATGCTCAAACATAAAGTAAGAGACTTCCTTGCTCAAACACAAAGTAAGAGACTTTCTATGCTCAAACACAAAGTAAGAGACTTCTGATTGCTCAAGCACACATGCGAGAAACTTTGAATCAAACAGATTTACAAAAGAATATGCTTGAGTTGAACACTTGATATACTATCAGTGGTGTTCACAAAATACAACACAGATTCAGACTCTATACTTAAGAAATTCTAAGATAAGAAGGTTTGTAAGAATTTCTAAGTTATTTGATGACTTTCGAATTTGGCAGAGTTTTGCGTTTCAAGAAAACAGAGTAACAAAGTCTTAGATTTTCTTCTTCAAATCTTCAATCCTTTATAGAGGAAGAAAGAGTTGTTTTAGAAGATGTCAGGTCATCAAAAGAGTCGTTGGAATTGAAGCTTCAGCCAACATTAATTCCTTCCTGATATGGTATGCGAAACAGAGGAACAGAGGTGAAGTTTCTGGCTTAGCAATAATAAGGAGTTAACTGGTTCTGATTACACTGGTTCTGAACCAACAGGTTCTGAACAAATACTTAGCACAATTAAAAACAGTTATGCAGCAGAGATGAAAAGTACAGAAATAAACAGAACACACAGGTTTGTTAACCCAGTTTGGAGTAAACACCTCCTACTCTGGGGGATACCAATCCAGGAAGGAAATCCACTATTGAAATTAATCCTTAAGACTCGGACACTGACCCCCCAGTTCCTATCCTAAGCAATCAACTTCCACCTAGTCAGACTTCTACCCACGCATGAGTATTAGAATCCACTAAATTCCTATTCAAGCAACAGCCCAGTCACTTGAACAACTGAACTAACACCTAGTTCTGAACAAAACTCCCCTGTTTTGTTGAAGAACAACTTCAATACATAAAGACAGCACTCATACCTACAGGCTTAGAGTGATTACAACTCAAAATACCTAAACCAACTCAAACTGAGTGGTGTACAGACAAAGTTAAAAAGCTTACACAACCTAAGACTCAATTCTCTGATATTTTGCTCTCTTAATCGTATCTTGAATAGCAGCAAAGCACTCCTTATATAGTCTTCAGCAAGCAATATAAAACTGGAATCAATCTTCTGAATTGATATGATTCTGAATTAAGAATGATCCAATAAGGAAACAAATAAAGCAGCAATGTATCTTCTAAAAGATTCATTCAGAAAATATGAATAATCATAAAACACGAGCCAATCTTCAAAAGATCTTCTCCAACTTAATCAGGCCTTCTAGAATCAACATGCTTGAATAAATCCTTGTTAAATCTCGCAAAGATTCGCGCCAAAACAATTCAGAAAAACCAGCTTCTGATGAACTCAACGAAAGTCAACGCGGGCATCAGACTCACATTTCAGCTTCTGAAGTGCTACAGTGCGTCTGAAGGAGCTTTCAGCTTCTGAAGGCCAAAAGTGCTTCTGAACAGCTTCAAATGCAATTTCTTGTAACTGAAGACTTGTTCTAAACATGGAGATGCTTCTATTCAACACATTGGATTTGCCAAAATATGCAGCCGACACCAAAATACTCAACAATCTCCCCCTTTGGCAAATTTTTGGCTAAAACCAATGTTCACATATGACAAGCTCTTCAATCTCCCATAAGACTATCTCAGCAATGAAGAACTCCACAAACAGATTATCAAAGATTAGCAGCGGACAAAACACTCTCTAAGCTATGTTAAACAGCAGCTTCAGCTTCTGAACACTGAAACACACATAACAGCTTCTGATCAACTTGAAGCACACATATCATAGTTACTGATTAACTCATGATCATCACAAACACTCCTGAAGCTTCACCACACTCCCGCTGCAACTCAGCATTCAACATTACTCCATAAAAAAAACTCCCCCTTAATTCTGAACTGCAGTAACTTGTGAGACAAGTAACATACTTCAGGAATACACCAACACTCAGGAATATAATAACCTTGTACTCCCCCTGAGACACACACTCCCTTAAGCATATCTGCACAGCATTGGTTCTGAATTTTGAATAAAACACTTGATTTCTGAACAATGCTAAAAACTGAACACAAACTGAGCAACACATCTTCAAACTGAACATAGGTTTTTCTCCCCCTTTTTAGCCACAAAATTATGACAAACAATCATCTTCAAATGAGGAACAAAAACCATCAGAATCAGCCCCAGCAACAGATTCAGACTCAGATTCAGCACTTGCAACACTGGCAGGTACTCAATCTTCCTCACATCCAGCTTCCTTTAAATGCTATAAATTCTCATGCACACAGATCAGGAACACAGCAGAGTACAACATACTTGCTAAGATCAGAATCACACAACAGTCACAGACAAACCAGTCTTCAGACTCAGCACCAGAACATGCTTAGTCTTCATCAGACACACACAACAAATGCTTGTTTAATTAACATGTGCCTCAGGCACATTTAAAACCTTCTTCTCCTCAAAATCAGCCACTCTTTGCTGAACACAAGTCCTAACATCTTCAGACTTACAAGAAAATAGAACCTTTTGATCAGGAACATGAACTTTGTTCCAGACTTTGGATGGTCCAGCACCAGAATTCTTCTGTGCTACAGGAATTGGCTTGCTGTCATCAGCAACAGCCTTTCCTTTTCCTTTGTTCAGACTCTGAGCAACACCTTCACTCTTTGGTTTCCAAACTTTCTTGATTTTGCTCTTGTTCACAGCTGGTTCAACCTTTTTGTGTTGCAAATGTTTGGGATAACCATGCAATTTGTAACAAAAAGGTTTAATGTGACCTTTCTTACCACAATGATGACAGATCCAGGTATGATTCCTCTTTTTGTTTCTGAAACATTTCTGGGGTTGCATCTGAGCATGCTTCTGAGGCAGCATCTGATCTTGCTTCTGAGCTTGCTTCTGTGCTTGTTTCTGAGGTCTCATCTTAGATGTTCCAATCATAGGATCATGAGTTTGAGTAGCAGGAACAAACTGATTAATTGGATTCATCTGTTTGGTATTCTGAGTCTGATTAACAAAACCTAAACCAGTTTTTCCTTGTTTCTGATTCTCTAAAATTTTCTCCAACTTATCAGTAGCAGGATTTAACATTCTAACTTGCTTTTTCAACTGATCAAGTTGTGAATTGAGTTGGATTACCTCATTACTGAGAACAGAAATGTTTTCTAAGTGTTCATCCCTCTCAATCTGAAGTTGAGTATTAATTTTCTTCTGTTCTTTCATCTGCTTGCACACTTCAACAAATTGACATTGCAACTTCGTGAAAAACTCAGCAGGATCTTTGTAATAGGTAGCCAGATCTTCACAGGATGATTCTCCATCACTTAACTCAGACTCTGATGATGCTTTTTTATTTTGTCTCTTGAGGTATGGGGGACATTTTGCTTTAATGTGACCATATCCTTCACATTCAAGGCACTGAACACCTTTGGATTGACTGCTTTTCTTATCAGATATTGTCTTCTTCTTCTTCATTATGCCAGAAATAAATACCCCTAGAACTCACCCAAAACACAGGCAGGGTGCCTGCTCTGATGCCAATTGAAATTTCTGGCTTAGCAATAATAAGGAGTTAACTGGTTCTGATTACACTGGTTCTGAACCAACAGGTTCTGAACAAATACTTAGCACAATTAAAAACAGTTATGCAGCAGAGATGAAAAGTGCAGAAATAAACAGAACACACAGGTTTGTTAACCCAGTTCGGAGTAAACACCTCCTACTCTGGGGGATACCAATCCAGGAAGGAAATCCACTATTGGAATTAATCCTTAAGACTCAGACACTGACTCCCCAGTTCCTATCCTAAGCAATCAACTTCCACCTAGTCAGACTTCTACCCACGCATGAGTATTAGAATCCACTAACTTCTTATTCAAGCAACAACCCAGTCACTTGAACAAACCTGAACTAACACCTAGTTCTGAACAAAACTCCCCTGTTTTGTTGAAGAACAACTTCAATACATAAAGACAGCACTCATACCTATAGGCTTAGAGTGATTACAACTCAAAATACCTAAACCAACTCAAACTGAGTGGTGTACAAACAAAGCTAAAAAGCTTACACAACCTAAGACTCAATTCTCTGATATTTTTCTCTCTTAATCGTATCTTGAATAACAGCAAAGCACTCCTTATATAGTCTTCAGCAAGCAATATAAAACTGGAAGCAATCTTCTGAATTGATAAGATTCTGAATTAAGAATGATCCAATAAGGAAACAAATAAACCAGCAATGTATCTTCTAAAAGATTCATTCAGAAAATATGAATAATCATAAAACACGAGCCAATCTTCAAAAGATCTTCTCCAACTTAATCAGGCCTTCTAGAATCAACATGCTTGAATAAATCCTTGTTAAATCTCGCAAAGATTCGCGCCAAAACAATTCAGAAAAACCAGCTTCTGATGAAGTCAACAAAAGTCAACGCGGGCATCAGACTCACATTTCAGCTTCTGAAGTGCTACAGTGCGTCTGAAGGAGCTTTCAGCTTCTGAAGGCCAAAAGTGCTTCTGAACAGCTTCAAATGCAATTTCTTGTAACTGAAGACTTGTTCTAAACATGGAGATGCTTCTATTCAACACATTGGATTTGCCAAAATATGCAGCCAACACCAAAATACTCAACAAGAGGAATACGTTTTTGAATTGTTTCCTTAAAATAGGGTGAGTGTTTCGTCCAAGGAGACAAGGTTGCAGAGAGCGGTTCTGACTCTGAGATTTCTGTTGTACTGTACTGTTGACAGTGACAGCTGTTGACTTCTATGTTTCCTTCAGACTTAGACTCCCAGTCTGTTCTTCAGACGCAGTTCTTTAGAAGCTGGTCTTCATACAATGTTCATCAGACGCACTTCTTCAGAAGTTGGTCTTCAGACGCACTGTTCATCAGACGCACATCTTCAGAAGCTGGTCTTCAGACGCACTGTTCATCAGACGCTGACCTTCAGACGCTGGTCTTCAGACTTGCAACACAAGTTTCAATATTTTCCTTCTGCTCTTAACTTGATCTTTCATAACCACTGTTAGATACATAACTTTCAGTATATGGTCCTGCACACTAGAACAAGCATTAGCGTATCCAATTTTCTTTTTAACACTTTGTTATCATCAAAACTCAAAAGGGACTTGTTCATACATTTTGTTCCAACACCACCAACAATATAACATTAATATAGGAAAATTTGTTTAACGGTATAATTGGAATTATAAAAAATTCAGCCCAAAATTTCAACGCCCTTCATATACAATATTGATAATATTGTTCCTATTATAGTGAGATATTTCTTATTTTAATAGGATTTAATTTTTTAATTAAAATTTAAAATAGTATTATTAAAGGATAAAATAGTAAATAAAATAGTTTAAATGAAGGGTAAAATAGGTAATGAAAAAGTCAGTCCAACCTCATGTATTTTAAGACTATTTTCTTTATATATATTACTAGCGGAAAGACGGGCACTCCGCTCTTTTTATTGTACTAACGGGTGTAAATTATGAACGATATTTTATATGAAATTTTGATTTTGATTAAAATTATAATTACAAATATTTGTGACTTTAAAAGTTGTAAAAAACCCAAAAAAACCTGTTTATCTTTTTCAATAACAATAGTAATTTAACAAATATAATATAAATTCTTATCTTTTTTAATACCACTAACAACATAACATTAATATAGGAAAATTTGTTTAAGGGTGTAATTGAAATTATAAATAGATTCAGCCCAAAATCCCTACCTCCGTTATATATCACTAGCGAAAAGACGAGCACTCATGTGTCCGTCTTTCCGCTCTTTTTATTGCACTAACATTTGAAAATTAATTTTCATTAAAACTAAAAATATAAATGTTTGTTGCTTTCAAATTATAACAAACCAAACTAACCATGATTATCTATTTCAATGACACCAACAATATAACAAAAAAATATAATCTAAATTATTATTTTTTTAATGACACTAACAACAATCTTTATTACTTAAAAAAAATTGTTCAAGAGTATTATTCTAGCCTATCTTTTCGTCCTATAAATGTTGGAGACATAATAACCCCACTCCTCTCCAAAAAAAAAGAAAAAAAAACATCATTCACTCTTGCTTACTTGAGATCTTTGTATACTAATTTTCTTTTGGCCAAACTTTTAAGTCTATATATGTTGGTCACCAAATTTTGAAAGATAACTCTACTTTACCTTTGAAATTTCACCACATGCTTTCATGTTGGTCATCATTTGCTTGGGGAAAACATAACCTTCTACCTTAGCTCAAGTAAGGGGAGGCAGGTAGAGGGATGTACTCGTAGTAGTAATTATATTCCTCCACCCATATAAAAGTTTGGAACATTTATGTACTTTAAAGCGAAAAGCTCTTTAGACTTTTGTTGATGTCCTTGTCAGCCATGATCCCACCATCCAAAAAAAAAAATCGTTTATTAATATAAACTTTACTAAATGAGCTAATGGAAAAATTTCAAGATCACTTGAATAAGTGATATTGTCTCATAATTTAATAAGGTCTTGAGTTGGAACCATGAGATGCATTAGTATTAAAACTATTCAGAGAATATATGTGATATTATTCAACAAAATTATGTAATAATCAAATTCGTCCAAAAACAACGCCTATTAATTGATACTATTTTGATAATAACAAAGCAAGAGAATAATTTTTTTACTAATTATTTGTTAAAGTGTGCAGAATAAGATCTATGAGTAAACACTCTGATTGACTCAATGATGAAATGGAGAACAAGGTTCCTCTACTACAACAATAATTGATACAAGCAACATTTCCTATAGAACAAAGTGGCTAATCATGAAGACCAAATAAGACAAGGCATGCCTCTGGATCAAATTATTTCAATTGTGGCTTTTGAATGAAACACATCAAACTAAACAGAATTTATGCTTTGGAGATTCTCAAGTCATATCTAATCCACCACAAGCCAAGATTCGGGAACAAAGTTTATGAAATGCACAACATGTCAACATGTACAAGTCATACCCTCCATATCGAAATATAAAAAACAAACATAGAACCAATATCATATCAATATCGAAATAGATGATAAATTGAGATAATCAATTACCATTATGAAATGAAAATCTAAACCAAAAATAGGAATTGAAAAAAAAAAAAAGTGAATCCAACTGGGAAGATATGAATCGGGCAAAGAAAACCGAAAGCAAGTTGAACCAGAAAATATTTCCCTGATTAATCAATTGTAACAAATGAAAATCAAATTCAAACAAGAGATTGTAAGCGATCAAAGACAGGAAATCAGATCGCGATATTGTGGAAGATCGAGAATCAAAGAGCAATCAAACTGGAAAGGTCGAGAATTGTTGAAGAAGAAGAATGGATTTTCTTATTAGGATGGATTATGTTGATTTTATTGGAACAACACGATAGGTTTTCTAATTTTCTTGGAAAAATATAGAAGGAATAGAAAATTAAAAAGATAATGAGAGCAAGAATCTATTTTTGTGAATTATTCCTTCTATAATAGCGCTTTTTGACTTTTAATAGCTCTTTTTGCTCTTAATAGCGCTTTTTGAATGCTATTAAAGCCCGACTATTTAGGTACCACACCTACAATAGCGCTTTTCAAAAGCTATAAAAAAGTCTTTCTTTAATAGGAAAAGTGTTATGGTATGCTTCTTTCGCTCGAGGATAGAATAGCTTATTTTGACTTAAAAGGTTATTATAGGTCCTGTATTTAATAGCAAAAAAAAGCGCTCTTGTAAGTCCCTTTTTAAAAAATTAATAATGTTGTATTTTAGAGATTATGAAAAGGAATTGATTTTTAAAAAGGTATTTCAATAATCCCAAAATAAAAGGAATTATTTTTTAAAATACTATACAATTCATTCAACTTATTCATTATAAAAGAACCTAACAACAAAATATAAATCGCATTCCAACTACTAATCATATTTCAACTTTACAGCTCAAACTTCAACTTCTCTCATTCACACAAGTTAAGAATCATACAACAAATCAAAGAGGAATAATTGATCAGATACCCAAACCATGCACTACAACATACCAGGGAACTTGAAACAACTTCGATCATCCTTGCCTACCCATTTAACCACACTAGACCATTTAATATACCAAAAGAAATACTCGAAATATACCGGATCAATCTGACAACAAATATGATTTGATAATAAACTAATCATATCAACTATAAGTTTAAGCGTATCAGATTTTGATAGTTGGTTCACATAATAAATGTTGAAATTTCCACAATATTTCTCCTGCATGTCCTAAATAACAAGTACCACAAGCTATAAGTTTCTCCGGCATCTCCAAAATAACAAGTACCAGAAGCTAAAATCAATTAAAATAGGAGTGCTAAGGAAATAGAGAAGGAAGGAAACAAATATAGTTTTAATCACTAACTTGAAGCACAAAGTACAAGTCAGGATTTGTCAAAAAAAAATTAAAAAATGTAACGCCTATAATGAGATTGTCTAGAATTCTCATACAAGCGTTAAATTTCGTACTGGATACATTAAATTACAATACAGAATTTAAAATCTGAAGTAAGCTGATAGCATACATATGTCTCTGATACATGTCATAACATCTTAATACATAAGTACATAATTGTCTGAACGATAATGGTACTAACTGACGAGTACATAATATCTAACATAGTCTGAGTACAACAACAACATGAACATGTCATCTGAGTACATAACGTAATATCATAACATAAACTAAGACATAATAAAGAAAGCACGATTAATCGGTGGCCTTCTCCTTACTCTTGCTACGTGCTACTTGAGTACCTGAAAAAAAATTAAAAGGATTGGGATGAGACATAATGTCTCAGTGAGCTCCACCTATCATATTGTAGTGATCAGGAGGAAACCTAACCTTTGATCACCGTCTGTAAATCATATATATATATATATATATATATATATATATATATATATATATATATATATATATATATATATAGACACACACACATATCATAATATTCATGTCATAAATTAATTATGTTAGCGTTGAACATATAATCCTTATCTGAATTCCTTTTACGGAAGCATCCGAGTGTAGTAACCCCGGAATACATCCCTCTGCTAACCGGTGAAAATTCTTATATGAGGCTAACATTGGACTCCTCTTATCGTTGTGTGGACATCCCTTGCGTAGAAGTCCCATCCAACATAATTTGGAGTCTGCTGGACACAACTTATATCATACGTGTCGACTACCGATTAGGGAGAATCCCATCCAGCACAATCTGGAGCCTGATGGACATGTTTATCTTAGTCATGTTCATATATGTCTGGTATAACCTGATTAGGAATTATCTAGATTCTAAACCCGTAGTTAGTACACTTTATCATAAACCATCTCTCGATGTTAATACAAGTAACCAATTATGTTAATCCTTGATTCCGTTTATTTAAGCTTATTTCAAACCATTATATGTCCATTGGTACAGTATACATGAGTTTTAAAAAAATGGATTTTGCACACGCTCGCTCAGCCATAGGAGTCTCGCTCAGCGAAGCAACAACCCAAAGCTGGGCTGAGAGGCTCGCTCAACGAGCTCCTACTTCGCTTAGCAAAGTCAAGCAGTAGCAAATGCTCTGCCAGCTCGCTCAGTGAGCTCCTGCTCGCTTAGCGAGCTTGATAGAACAGCTATGAAGGTGAGAAAAACACACAAGAAGGGGGGGTTGAATTGTCTGGACTCAAAAACTTAGGTTTCTTTTCTTCTCAAAAAATGTTAAGTTCAGAATCAGGTTCTGAACTTTTATCAAAGTTAATTATGTAGCGGATTCAAATGAAAAGAGAGAAGGAAAGAGAGACACACAATGTTTTTATACTAGTTCCTTCCACAAGTTGGAAGTAGTCTAGTCCCCTTGTTACTGACAAGAGATTTTAACTATAATCAAACTGATTACAATTACTCAGACCACAAAAGAATGAGACTTCAATGCTCAAACACCTAGTAAGAGACTTCTAATGCTCAAGACACTAAGTCAAGAGGCTTCCAATGCTCAGAACACAAAGTAATGAGACTTCCTGCTCAGAACACAAAGTAATGAGACTTGCTAATGCTCAGAACACTAAGTAATGAGACTGCAAATGCTCAGTACGCAGACTGAGACTTGAACCAAACTGAATTACAAAGAAAGTAAGTTTGGGTTGAACACTTGATCAAATATCAGAGGTGTTCACTTAATACAACACAGGAATAAGACTCAACACTTAAGAAATTCTAAGATTACAAGTTTGTAAGAATTTCTAAGAGTTTTAGTGAACTTCGAATTTTGACAGCAAAAACAGAGCACACTTCAATCAGTTTTGTTTCAAGAGTCTTAGCAGTTTTCTTCTTCAATTCTTCATCCTTATATAGAGGAAAATAGAGCTGTTGAAGAAAGCTAGTAATTAAACAAAGAGTCGTTGCAAGTAGAACTAGGCCAGGCTGAAATTGCGAGCTAAACTCAACAGAAAACCAGAGCAGCAGCCATTTTTGAATTTGCTTTCCTTAAAAGCTGGGGAATGTTTGAGTCAGGGAGACAACTGTTCCATTGGAGTTGTTCTGACACTGCAGGCATTAAATGCTGAAGGAAACTATCCACGTCAGACTTCAGAAGCTTCTTCAAGAACAATACTTCAGAAGCTCTCTTCAGACTCAGACTTCAGAAGCACTGTTCATCAGACGCACTTCTTCAGGCGTTGACTTTTGTTGACCTTCAGAAGCACTGTTCATCAGACGCTCCCATCAGACGTTGACTTTTGTTAACCCTCAGACTCATCCTTCGGACGCAGGCTTCAGACTCAGTTTTCCCTCAACTTTGCAACATAGCTTCTAAGCTTTCCTTCTTACTTTTAGCTTGTTCTTCCATAACCATTATCAAACACCAATCATTAAGAACGTGGTTCTGCATAACTTAGAACAAAGCATTAGCAATACCAATTTTCTTTTTAACACTTTGTTATCATCAAAACCTCAAAGAGAGTTGTTCATACATATTGTTCCAACAATCTCCCTCTATTCAAAAGAGAGTTGTTCACATTTTGTTCCAACAATCTCCCCCTTTTTGATGATGACAAACATAAGTATTAATCAGAAAATTGTTGTTAATTTAATTAACAAGTTGACTGCAGGGTATGAGGTTTGTAAGCTCCCCCTGAGTCTGATCCAGGTTAATTAAATTTAGTTTAAGAACAAACAGATAAAAATTTCAGAATTGTTGTTAAGTTTAATTAACAAGCTGACTTCAGGAGAGGTTTGCAAGCTCCCCCTAGGTCTGACAATCCACAAGGTGAGGTTTGTAAGCTCCCCTTGATTCTTATCCAAGTTAATTAAACTCAACTTAAAACAATAAAGTGAAATTAACACTCAGAATTATAAATAACAAGCTGACTTCAGGTTTTGAGGTTTGTAAGCTCTCCCCCTAAGTCTGATAATCCACAGGATGAGTTTTGTAAGCTCCCTGAGTCTTATCCTTGTTATTTTAAATTCATTTTAACTCACTAAGAGTAATGTATCTCACATAAATTCAATTCAGAGGCTAGAGATTAAAAACAGTTCTCATAAGTTATATTCAATCAGAACTTAACTTATGTTTTGAGCTCAGGCCTTAATACCTTTTACTCCCCTTTCATAAGTAAATTACTGACAGAATTTTAACTTATGTTTTAAGCTCAGGAGCCTTAATACTTGTTTACCTCTACTCCCCCTTTTGTCATCAACAAAAAGAAAGTTTCATAAAAAAATTCCAGAATTTTGAGAGAGTTTGAAAAACATGTGAGATAATCATGCAATCATATAAGTAATCAAGCAGCAAAGATGAGAATCAGAGCAGCCTTGATCGTACATGAAGTATATGACATTGCATTTAAAAAATAGAATGATGTTCAGAAGCATAAAAGGATTGAGCTTCTGATCAGGGCATTCTTTGTTCAGACACAGTTCTTCAGTATATCTTATTCAGTATCACTGAACTATTTTAGGCAAAATTGTTCAGATCATATACCAACTTGAAGGTTTTAGCACTATTGAACTTATTTTAGAAGCTGAAAAAGTATAGCTGCTGATACCAAGATATATCATTTGGTTCAGTGCTGCTGAATTCTTTCAGACCAAACTGATACCAATTTTTAAAAAAATTCTAAAAGACTGAACATGTCTGATACAATTTGAGCATTTGAAAAATGTGTCTGTGTTAAAATATTTCAGAACTTGAAAACAGAAAAGCACATTTTTATATTGATGACTTTGGGAGGGACAAAGTATAACTTTCAAAGCTTTAAATCATCATTGCTCAGGTTTATACTTATCAAATTCTGACCAAACATTAGATAGCTATCAGATTCAGAAGTCAGAAAATCCAGGTTCTAAACCTTCAGACTCTGAAGTTTGTTGGAACAAAATGTGTTTAACAACTCTCTTATGAATTAAGGGGGAGATTGTTAAAACATTATGTGTAAACATTTTCTCTTTATGGTTTTGATGATAACAAAGTGTTGAATAGAAAATTGGTTATTTGCTAATGCTTTGTTCAAGTGATTTCAGAACCAAGTGATTATTGATTGGAAATTAAGAATGGTTATGAAAGAACAAGCTTAGAGCAAGAAAGGAAAGCTAAGAAGCAATGTTGCAAAGCTAGAAGGAAACTGGGTCTGAAGAAGTGCTCCTGAAGTAGTGCTCCTGAAGTGAGAGTCTGAAGTCTGCGTCTGAAGCCAGCTTCTGAAGTCTGAGTCTGAAGGCAGCTTCTGAAGGAAGTCAACAAAAGTCAGCGTCTAAAGAAGTCAACAAAAGTCAACTTCTGAAGACAGCTTCTGATCCGTACAAAGGCAGGTTCTGATGCACTGTTCACACAGAAGCTTCTGAAGCTGATGTGGCATGGAAAGCAAGTGTTACTGTGCGCATTTAATGCCTGGATGTGTCAGAACAACCCAATGGAACAGTTGTCTCCCTGACCCAAACATTCTCCAGCTTTTAAGGTAGGCCATTTCAAAAATGGCTGCTGCTCTGTTTTGTTTGAAAAAGTGCAGCACACATTTGCAGAAATCCTAGCTCAACTTGCAACGGCTCTTTCCTCAAATCAAGCAAATCTTCAACAGCTATATTTCATCTATAAAAGGAAGAAGATTTGAAGAAGAAATTTGTCTAAGACTCTTGAAATCAAATTGCTGAACCTTGCTCTGTTTTGCTGTCAAGTTCAAAAACTCTTAGAAATTCTTCAGTCTTGTAACTTAGAAATTCTTAAGGTTAAGAGTCTTAACCTGTGTTGTATTAAGAGAACACCTCTGATATTTTATCAAGTGTTCATCCCAAACTCATTTATTTGTAAACCAGTTTGGTCCCTAAAGTCTCAGTCTATATACTGAGCATTTGTAACCTCATTCCTTTGTGGTCTGAGTCAGAAGCCTCTTGACTTAAGTGTCTTGAGCATTGGGAAGTCTCTTGACTTAGTGTCTTGAGCATTGGAAGCCTCTTCCTTGGTGGTTGAGCATTAGAAGCCTCTTTCTTTGTGATTGAGCAACTGGAAGTCTCTTTCTTAGTGATTGAGCAATTGTAATCAGAACTGATTATAGTGGAACTCTCTTGTTGGAAAACAAGGGGACTGTACTACTTCTCACATTGAGAAGGAACCAGTATAAAATCTTGTGTGCATCTCTTTCACTCTCTCTTTAACTTGTTAATCCGCTGCATATACTTCTGATAACAGTTCAGAACCTAGTTCTGAACTAGTGTTAATCTTTTGAAAAGAAAAGAACAAGTTTTTGAGTCACACAATTCAACCCCCCCTTCTTGTGTGTGTGTTTTTCTCACCTTCAGTTGGTATCAGAGCTCCGGTTCTGATATTAACACTTAACAGTGTGTCAGTCTTGATCCTGAGAAAAACATGTCTGATAATGAAGATTCACCTCCTCCTCCTCCACCTCCTCCTAGACATACTTCTGTACAATATGATTATGGTACAGATGACAGAAAATCTAGATCACACAATAAACCCCCAATGTTTACTGGTGATCCAGAAAAGTTCTCATGGTGGAAGAGCAAAATGTATAGCCATATTATTGGGATTGATGATTCACTATGGGACATCATAGAAGATGGAATCACAATTCCTGTGGATGAAGAAGGTGTTGCTGTCAACAGAAGAGCTCTGAGTGATGCAGAAAGAAAGATCTATAGCAAGCATCACAATGTGAGAGGAATCATTGTGGATTCACTACCTCACTCTGAGTATCAGAAGCTGAGTGACAAGTCAACTGCTAAAGCCATATTCACATCCCTCTGCTCTAACTATGAAGGTAACAAGAAGGTTAGAGAAGCTAAGGCAAACATTCTTGTTCAGCAATATGAACTGTTCAGAATGAAAAAGGATGAAAATATTGAGACAATGTTCTCAAGATTTCAGACTCTGGTTTCTGGACTTCAGATTCTGAAGAAGAGTTATACCACAACTGATCATGTGAATAAAATCCTTAAAAGTCTGCCATCCAAATGGAGACCTAAAGTGACTGCTATTGAGGAAGCTAAGGATCTGAATACTTTAAGTATTGAGGATCTGATAAGCTCCCTCAAGGTGCATGAACTGGGACTCAATGAGGATGAGTCTGTTAGAGAACCAAAAACATTAGCTCTGAAGTCTAAAAGAAAGTCTGCTAAAGCTTTGAAAGCTATTGAATCTGAAGAAGAGTTTCCCGAGGGAAATTCTGATGAAGATTCAGATGCTGATGAGCTTGCAATGCTTTCTAAAAGGCTTCAGTATCTAATGAATAGAAAGAAAAAAATTCTCTAACAGAAGCAGTAACTTTAGAGGATCTGGTTCTGGGTCAAAGAGGGATATCCAGAAGGAGAGCTGTTACAACTGCAAGAAGCCTGTGCACTTCATTGCTGATTGTCCTGATCTTCAGAAGGAAAAATCAAAGGAAAAAGCAAAGAAGTCCAGCTCAAAGTCCAGCAGTTTCAGAAACAAGCTTAAAAAGAGTCTCATGGCAACATGGGATGATCTGGACAATGAATCAGAATCTGATGAGGAAGAAGCAAACCTGGCCCTGATGGCAACTGCATCTTCTGATGCAGAATCATGCTCAGATTCTGATGAAGAAGATGAGGTATACTCTGAACTCTCTAGATCTGAATTGATTGAAACAGTTAATGATCTTATGAGTCATCTTAAAAGCAAGTTAAAAGAAATTAAATCTTTGAAAAATCAAATTAACTTGCTGTCTGAGGAAAATCTTAAACTTCAGAATCAAATTTTTGAATATGATTAAGAAGTTGAAGAACTCAGAAAAGAGGCTCATAAGAAATCTGAAGAGGTCCCTAATGAACAGGAAATAGCTCTTCAGGATTTCATGTTAACTGGATTCAACAGAACTAAAATTGCCTCTATGATGTATAATATGATCAGAAACAAAGGTGAAGGCATTGGCTATGATTCATTTAAACCTTCAAATGAATTAAACTCACCTTCATGTTCTGAAAATATTTTAAAAGGCAATGGTATGTGCTTTGTGCCTGCTTCTGATAACTCTGAGAAGTTGAAAATGTCAGAATCTGAGACTAAGTCTGAAGTTCTGAACAGCTCAGACTCTGAGGCTTCTGAACCTAAGGGTAAGATGAAGGCAGATGTTAAAACCCTGCCTAAATCCAAGCCAAAAGGTCCCAAGCCTAAGAGTAAGAGAAAATCAGACTCTGAACCTGAAAATGTTCAGAATCTGATAAGTTCAGAACCTGGAACTAGTAAGTCTCAGAATCTGAATAAATCAAATTCTTCAAAGACTGAGTTTATTAAAACTTCAAAATCTTTTAAACCAGTCAATATAAAACATTCTCAATCTCAGAATGTTAAGAAAAGCAAGCAAAAGCAAACCAATCAGTTTTCTGCTTCTAATTATTTTAAGAAAGGCAAAACTGAAGCTTGTCTTGTGCTTGAAGTTAACAGAGTTAGAATTCTGAAGAGATCATAACCAAAGTGCTCAATGGTTCAGACTCTAAATAAATCAGAACCAAAGACCTTCAAGTCTCAGGTTCTGAAGAAATCTGAGTCCAAACCTTTGAGCACTCAGGTTCTGAAACTCAGACCTATTCAAGATACAAGGATTAATATCCAAAGTATCAGAACAAGTCTGAATATCATAACTTCAGACACAAGAAGCCAAAACCTTTCAGGACTAACCCCAAAGGACCCATGAAAATCTGGGTACCTAAGTCTGAGATAATTTCAATTGCAGATATACTTAACATCCAAAGAAAAGGAAAGGTCCTGGTACCTGGACAGTGGATGCTCGCATCATATGACAGGGGACAAGTCTATGTTACAAACCCTAACTCTAAAAGAGGGAGGAACTGTGGGGTTTGGAGGAAGTCAGAAAGGAAAGATCATTGGTACTGGTAAGATAGGTAATTCTTCCCTGTACATTGATAATGTTTGGCTGGTAGATGGACTTAGACATAATTTACTTAGCATAAGTCAATTATGTGATAGTAATTATGAAGTCCTGTTTAATAAGAACACATGTACTGTAATCAGTAACAAAGATAAGTCTGTAGTGTTCAGAGGTTGCAGGAAAAACAATGTTTACAAAATAAATTTTTCTTAATTGGTTCAGCAGAAGGTAGTTTGCCTTCTGTCTGTGAGTGATGAGAAATGGGTCTGGCACAAAAGGCTGGGACATGCTAACTGGAGACTCATCTCTAAGCTTAGCAAGTTACAGCTGGTCAGAGGCTTACCCAGTATTGATTATCACTCAGATGCTCTGTGTTCAGCATGCCAAATTGGAAAATTTTTTAAAACCTCTTTAAAAGCTAAGAACATTGTTTCCACCTCTAAACCTCTAGAACTCCTTCACATTGATTTGTTTGGTCCTGTTGGAACAGCTTCAATCAATAGGAAGAAGTATGGACTTGTAATAGTTGATGATTATAGTAGGTGGACTTGGGTTAAATTCCTCAGAACCAAGAATGAAACATATGATGTGTTTTACAAATTCTGCAAACAAGTACAAACTGAAACTGATTTGAAAATTTTAAAAATCAGAAGTGATCATGGTGGGGAATTTGAAAATGAACCTTTTGAAAACTTTTGTGAAGACCATGGAATTCTCCATGAGTTCTCATCTCCTAGAACTCCACAACAAAATGGAGTTGTAGAGAGAAAGAACAGGTCTTTACAAGAAATGGCCAGAACCATGATCCATGAGTCTAAAATTGCTAAGTACTTTTGGGCAGAAGCTGTAAACACAACATGTTATATTCAGAACAGGATCTATATCAGACCCATTATGAATAAAACAGCATATGAATTGTTTAAAGGAAGAAAACCAAGTATTTCTTATTTTCATCAGTTTGGTTGTACATGTTACATACTAAACAATAAAGTCTACCTAAAGAAATTTGATGCCAAGGCTCAAAAGGGTACCTTTTTAGGATACTCAGAGAGATCTAAGGCATACAGGGTGTATAATTCTGAAACACATGTTGTTGAAGAAGCAATACACATTAGGTTTGATGATAAGAAGCCTGGTAATGAAATACCAGAGCTGGTTGAGAGTTTTGCAGATGTCAGAATCTCAGAAGATCCTTCAGAAGCTGAACCCAGTTCAGGTTCTGATGAAGGTTCAGAAGCTGAAAACAATGAAGACTCTGAGAAACTCTCTGATAATGATGCTACTCCTGAAGCAAATCAAGACTGTCGCGGTGATTTTCGGAGATCAAGCTATTGATTAGCGTTGACTCACTAATTTTAATTCACGACTGAACTTTTAATTTTTTTAAAAGGAAAGTGGAAAAAAGTTCTAAATTACCACATTTTTAAAAATTAGGGTTCGGGGGTTAGTTACGTTTAGGGAAGGTGTTAGCACCCTAAACGTTCGTAGTACTCTACGAGAACCTCTTGATTTTATTTATTTATTTTGGCTATAACTTGCTTATTTTTTTTTAAAAGAAAAGAATGAATTAGAATAGTGAGAAAAAATAAAAATGTTTTTTTTGTATTTTTTATGATTTGGAAGGACAAGGTCCTCTGCCTACGTACCCGTGAGGGATCAAAACCTCGTAGTTCGGGGTAGAAATAACGGTTGATTTGTTGTGTGTTTTTTATTGGTTTTTTTTTAAAAAAGGTTTTAAACATAAAAGCCAAGTGGCAAAATGGAATTGGTTTGTGTTTTTTATTTTTGAAAATGATTAAAGTGTAATTAAAGCAGATTAATGGTTATTTAAAGAAAATAAAAGAAAAAAGACGGACACTTGATTGAAAATCAAGGTTTATTAAGAAAAGATTTTTTTGAGTTTTTCATTATTATTTGCATGTTTTTTTGTTTTTAATTAACTAAGACTAAAAGTAACTAAAAGCTAATACGCGAGGAAATTCCGTGGTGACGTTGGATCACCACGAAACCCTTTTGAAATTAAACTAACCTAATATTTTTATATTTTTTTTGAATAACGAAATAAATAAAAAAAAAATAAAAGACGTAAAGCAGAATAAATAAAGTGTGAGTGTCAGTGCATATTCTCATTTATTTTTGTTACATTGATCCTAAGTACATTCTAATAAAATGAAAATAAAAATGACAAAATGATAAACAAGGAAAGAAAAAACAAAATTGCAAAGGTATGAAAATAAGTATGCTAGAATAAAACTAAAATGAAAATGCATGAAATAAAATAAAAATAAAAAATGCATGAAAGTAAAAGGAGAATAATAAGAAAAAAATGCATGAAATCCTATAAGGTAAATGCAATGAAACAAAATGCATGAAAATAAATAAGAAATTAACAAGATAAAATGCTAGAAATGATAATAAACAATAAAAGGGAAGAAGGGAGTGCAGCAAGCAAAAGGGGGTGTGAATGATTTTGGTTAGGTTAGTGTTGTGTTGTTGTTGTGTTGGTGGTGGTTGTGTGAAGGTTTGGGTGGGAGGCCGTACGGTTTTATGTGGTTGAGGGCGTGGTGAGTGGTGGCCGTGTTGTTGTTTCTGTTTAGTGGGAGATTATTTTGTGTTCTGATGATTTTTGATGGATTGAGTTCGGTATGGTTACTGCTGGATTTTTGTTTGGTTTTTGAATTGGCTTACTGATGAGTTTTTCTTGTGTTGGTTTTCTGATGGCTCCCCCTGTGTTCTGACTCTGTGTCCTCTTTTATTAAGCAATGCCAATTAATGTGATTTAAAGGCCAATGATGGGCAATAAACACAATTAATCAGCAAAAGACTAAAAAAGCAACCATTAAAATGGTTATTAAAACACATTAAAATCAAAAGTCAGACCTTTTTAAAAAATAATAGAAGAAAAAACGAAAAATAAAATAAATAATAAAAAAAGGATAATAATAAAAAAGGAAAATAATAAAGCTTAAAATAAAAAGAAATAAAAGGTAAAAATGACAAATAAAAATAATAATAAAAAAAAACGTCGCTTTCGGAACCAAAAAAAATGAGGTATTTTAAAATACCTCCCTGTTGAAATTTCGTTTGAAACGACGAAAAAAATCCGAACCAAAAGACGAGTGAAAAAGAATTTTAGGTCAAAAATTGGGGTATGACAGATGCCCCTATTTAAGTCTCTTCGTCCGGAGATTCGAAGAGAAAATCTTGGATTCGACGGGTCGAAGGGACTTAAATACAGAGTACGCCAATTTTGGACCTAACAAAAAACATGAAATGCTCGTGATGCAAATGTGAATGCAAGACGGCGAAGATGACCTGACCGGGGTAAAACAAAACCAAAGGATACCCGAGTTTGTTAAAGCAAGGGATCCGACTCCACTGGGGGATAACATAGTTTCACTAGGGAAGGGATCAACTATCGCATTGATAGCTGAAAAAGGAAGTATGATATGGGAACGACACCGACCACAAGCTGCCCGTTTGTAGAGCTTGCCACTTGAGGTAAAGACGGAAATAAAAGTAATATGCCACTGACGACAAGAAACAAAGGTGAATGTTAGCTGTTCGGGATGTTGCCGAACTGCCACTGACGACAAGAAATAAAGGGTAAATGCCAACTGTTCGGGTTGTTGCCGAACTGCCATTGACGACAATGAACAAAGGTAGATGCCAACTGTTCGGGTTGTTGCCGAACTGCCATTGACGACAAGGAATAAAGGTTGATGCCAACTGTTCGGGTTGTTACCAAACTGCCATGGACGACAAAGAAATAAAGGTAGATGTCAACTGTTCGGGTTGTTGCCGAACTGCCATTGACGACAAGAAGTAAATGTAGATGTCAACTGTTCGGGTTGTTGCCGAACTGCCATTGACGACAAGGAGTAAATGTAGATGTCAACTGTTCGGGTTGTTGCCGAACTGCCATTGACGACAAAGAAATAAAGGTAGATGCCAACTGTTCGGGTTGTTGCCGAACTGCCATTGACGACAAAGAAGTAAAGGTAGATGCCAACTGTTCGGGTTGTTGCCGAACTGCCATTGACGACAAGAAGTGAATGTAGATGTCAACTGTTCGGGTTGTTGCCGAACTGCCATTGACGACAAAAAGTAAATGTAGATGTCAACTGTTCGGGTTGTTGCCGAACTGCCATTGACGACCAAGAGATAAAGGTAGATGTCAACTGTTCGGGTTGTTGCCGAACTGCCATTGACGACAAAAAGTAAATGTAGATGTCAACTGTTCGGGTTGTTGCCGAACTGCCATTGACGACAAAGAAATAAAGGTGAATGTCAACTGTTCGGGTTGTCGCCGAACTGCCATTGACGACAAGAAGTAAATGTAAATGTCAACTGTCCGGGTTGTTGCCGAACTGCCATTGACGACAAGAGATAAAGGTACGCACAAGTTGTTCGTTAAAGAACTGCCGCTTGGCATAAAGAGGGTGACATCTCTGGACCAGACATACTGGGGATGACACTTGGGGAAAGGGGAAGTTACAAATTGTTCATGATTGATTGACATGAAAAGCAAGACTCAGGGTGGTTAATGCAACCATGCATTGAATGATGCTATGTGCATGTTGGGTATGCATGAATGTGTATATGCATGAATGTATGAATGTATGTAAGACAATACGACTTGTATGACTGTATGGAGGATTGACTTGTGGGATGGTATAACTGATGGACTTGATGAGACAAGACTGGACAGGTAAGATGGAAAGTGGACCGACGGCGCAGTACAAACACTCTGCAATCTTCATTGGGAATGATGCCATTGGGAACATATCAAAACATTGACGGGGGTAAAGCCCGATGTATGCAACAACCGGTGGGGAGCGAACACTTCCTGGGGGAGACGTGTTAATCCATAGACCTGGCAGAAGAACTGGCGTTTCTGTGGTCATGCTTTTTTGTTCTTTTTTTCTTTTTTGAATCCCTAACTTTTGCCTGGACCCCCCTTTCGGGTTTTCAGTCCACCAGGAATATATTCTTTTTGTATGCCCCTAATTTTTGCCTGGACCGCCCTTTCAGGTTTTCGATCCACCGGGACGCTCATTTTTGCCTAAGCCGCCCTTTCGGGTTTTCGACTTACCGAGCTTTTTCTTTTTCTCTTTTTTTTCAAGCAATCGACCATGTTTAACCTGCAGAGTTTACCCGTTCTTGGGACAGATATTGACGCACACTTCACTTATTCATGAGTTCAGAGAGAATGTGTTTGTTGTTTATGCTTTCCAAAAGATATTAAAAGATTTATGATTTTGAAAAAAAAAATATTTTGCTTCAAGTACTACCATCAAAAATAGAAGAAGTTTTATAAACAGAATAAACAGGAGTTCCAAATAAAAGGCACAGGCTCAAATTCATTTTAACAGAGTGGTGGCCCGCCAATGGCGTGGCTCCACGGATCTCACAAAGTTTGGAAAATGGTAAATATAAGGGGGAGGTACATTGAACACAATAACTGCTATTCTCCCTAACGACTTTGAATTCCACTGTTTGGATGCTTCAGATTCAGAGTCTCTTTGACTGCTAATGTGCCCCAAGTGAGTCATGGCCAACCCGCTGCAGTTACTTTGTCTTTTGATCCTTAACTTTTGCATAGATCGCCCTTTCGGGTTTTCAACCTATCAGGATAATTATTTTCTATTTCATGTCTCTAATTTTTGCCTGGACCGCCCTTCCGGGTTTTCAGTCCACCGAGACGCTCATTTTTGCCTAAGCCGCCCTTTCGGGTTTTCGACTTACCGAGCTGTTCTTTTATTTTTAGACAAAGTATCTCTTGACTGCATCGGCGTTCACAGGACGGGGAAGCTCGTCACCATCCATAGTCGTAAGAGCCATTGCACCACCGGAGAGAGCTCTCTTGACGACATATGGACCTTCATAATTAGGCGTCCATTTGCCCCTGGAATCGGGTTGAAAAGATAGGATCTTCTTGAGCACAAGACCTCCTTCTTGGAACACACGGGTACTGCCCGTGACACAAAGCATTCATGCGTTTCTCTGATCATATTTGTTTTGACATCATTCAGCCTCTGATAACTTAGGTTCCATTAAAACTCTCATTGATGGAATCTCAATCTCCACAGGGAGTACTGCTTCCATGCCATACACTAAAGAGAAGGGGGTTGCCCCTGTTGAGGTACGTACTGAAGTGCGATGTCCATGTAAAGCATACGGTAACATCCCATGCAGGTCCTTGTAAGTGGTTACCATCTTCTGCACCATCTTTTTGATGTATTTTTCTTTCTTTGTTTTTTTTTTTTGTACTTTTGTACTTTTGTTTGTTGTTTTTTTTTGTTTTTTTTTTTGCAGCCTCGATGGCACCATTCATCTGGGATTTGACCAGGAATACTGTAATGGCAGTTCTTCGGAACCCAAGTTAATCATTTCGAGTGCTTCTTCATGAGACTGAATGATGTTCTTTTATATTCTAGTAACAGAGAGATCTTTTCGGGAATCTGTTCATCCTCCTCCTCTTCAGCTTCGTGAACAGGGAACTCAAAGTCGGGAGAGAGCATAGGGTTACAGTGTTCAACGGGCTTATTGATGCTTAGTCTGCATATGATTGATGATTGATTTTAGAAAATGAGTGAAAAATGCAGACCTTTTGAAATTGATCTAAAATAAAATAAAATAAAATTTTTTTTTGGGTTTTTTGTGTTACCATTTTTCCAGAAAAAGCAGTAAAATAAAAATAAAAAGTCGCGAAAGAAACGACAATTTTTCATTGATAGTGGTAACTTGAAGACAAAAGTAGAGCCCTACATGATTTCACTTTCGTATCGGGCGAAACGAAAGGATTTTTGAAAAGATAAGACAACTAAAACACATTCCTTGGACCCATGAGTAATTGAGGGAATGTCAACAACGATCCAATTGCAGCAAATCCTTCCTTGTGTTTGCACGACCACACCCATTTTCTCTCTTATGTTTGCACAAGTGTTGTAGGTGCGAGTAGGTTTGTAAGGTATTCGTCGGACCACTTTCTTGGACTAGGCAGATGGACCTTTGGAAAGACAAAATGTGAGACTCGGTTTGGGAAACTATGAATGCGATATGATGCATGATTATGCTTATGCAAAAAAGAAGGGTTTGTTATCGAAGGACTTTATTGAAGTTATTGTAAACATCATGGTTTGAACATTTCGTTTGAGCATCAAGGCATTACAAAATAATTCTTTTTTAGAAACTAAACCAAAGGACAAATTCAAAAGTCCTTTAGTGGAAGCTAGATTTTAATAGGAATTTTTTAAAGACTCCTAGCTTCCTTAAATTCAACAAATCAGGGCTCTTGAAGGTGTATTTCCTAGTGCTCCTCTATGATGTTCACAAAAAAAAACTTGTTTAAGTCCTTCGGTAATTGGATGAAAAAAAATGAGTTTATGAATGAATGCATGCATGCATGGTTATGCTAAAGAACAGAGAAAACATGGTGAGATTTAAGTTCATAATGTTGGAGTCAAGGGTAAACACGCCATTTGGTAAGGACTATGGTTTCAAATGTACCTGTATCACGGGTTCTACCAAGTTCCCAAAGTCATTGACCACCTCCGAATATTGTCGGATTACGGGACTGACTCCCGGTCCAACGACATTCGTAGGAAAGTCTCGTTTGAGTGTAGTATCGCGTATCAACCAATTCAAGACTACTCTTGATTAGCCACCGCACTACGTCCTAAAAGGCCAAGAAGGGTTAAAGGTAACTAAAGGTCCTCAACTTCATCGGTCACTTGAAAATAACGATGCCGAACACGACTACTCATGTCAACATAGTAATACTTCCAAGATTCCTCCATTGAGTGGGGTTATCACATGTGCCACATCCGAAACTCACTCTCGGAAAGACACTTTGATTATACCACCATCCTATCTTATGTTTCCCTCAAGTCCGGGTGTAGGACTTATCTCACCACACACGTAAAAGGAAAAAAACACATATGCACATATTTACACTTTTATTTTTATGTTAAGCAAGTTATATCACAAAATAATTAAATAAATTCAAGTTAGGCTCAACCCTCTTAGGGAATCCCCAGTGAAGTCGCCATTTCTGTCGCAGTGATTTTCGGAGATCAAGCTATTGATTAGCGTTGACTCACTAATTTTAATTCACGACTGAACTTTTAATTTTTTTAAAAGGAAAGTGGAAAAAAGTTCTAAATTACCACATTTTAAAAATTAGGGTTCGGGGGTTAGTTACGTTTAGGGAAGGTGTTAGCACCCTAAACGTTCGTAGTACTCTACGAGAACCTCTTGATTTTATTTATTTATTTTGGCTATAACTTGCTTATTTTTTTTAAAAGAAAAGAATGAATTAGAATAGTGAGAAAAAATAAAAATGTTTTTTTTGTATTTTTTATGATTTGGAAGGACAAGGTCCTCTGCCTACGTACCCGTGAGGGATCAAAACCTCGTAGTTCGGGGTAGAAATAACGGTTGATTTGTTGTGTGTTTTTTATTGGTTTTTTTTACAAAAAGGTTTTAAACATAAAAGCCAAGTGGCAAAATGGAATTGGTTTGTGTTTTTTATTTTTGAAAATGATTAAAGTGTAATTAAAGCAGATTAATGGTTATTTAAAGAAAATAAAAGAAAAAAGACGGACACTTGATTGAAAATCAAGGTTTATTAAGAAAAGATTTTTTTGAGTTTTTCATTATTATTTGCATGTTTTTTTTGTTTTTAATTAACTAAGACTAAAAGTAACTAAAAGCTAATACGCGAGGAAATTCCGTGGTGACGTTGGATCACCACGAAACCCTTTTGAAATTAAACTAACCTAATATTTTTATATTTTTTTTGAATAACGAAATAATTAAAAAAAAATAAAAGACGTAAAGCAGAATAAATAAAGTGTGATTGTCAGTGCATATTCTCATTTATTTTTGTTACATTGATCCTAAGTACATTCTAATAAAATGAAAATAAAAATGACAAAATGATAAACAAGGAAAGAAAAAACAAAATTGCAAAGGTATGAAAATAAGTATGCTAGAATAAAACTAAAATGAAAATGCATGAAATAAAATAAAAATAAAAAATGCATGAAAGTAAAAGGAGAATAATAAGAAAAAAATGCATGAAATCCTATAAGGTAAATGCAATGAAACAAAATGCATGAAAATAAATAAGAAATTAACAAGATAAAATGCTAGAAATGATAATAAACAAAAATAAAAGGGAAGAAGGGAGTGCAGCAAGCAAAAGGGGGTGTGAATGATTTTGATTAGGTTAGTGTTGTGTTGTTGTTGTGTTGGTGGCGGTTGTGTGAAGGTTTGGGTGGGAGGCCGTACGGTTTTATGTGGTTGAGGGCGTGGTGAGTGGTGGCCGTGTTGTTGTTTCTGTTTAGTGGGAGATTATTTTGTGTTCTGATGATTTTTGATGAATTGAGTTCGGTATGGTTACTGCTGGATTTTTGTTTGGTTTTTGAATTGGCTTACTGATGAGTTTTTCTTGTGTTGGTTTTCTGATGGCTCCCCCTGTGTTCTGACTCTGTGTCCTCTTTTATTAAGCAATGCCAATTAATGTGATTTAAAGGCCAATGATGGGCAATAAACACAATTAATCAGCAAAAGACTAAAAAAGCAACCATTAAAATGGTTATTAAAACACATTAAAATCAAAAGTCAGACCTTTTTAAAAAATAATAGAAGAAAAAACGAAAAATAAAATAAATAATAAAAAAAGGATAATAATAAAAAAGGAAAATAATAAAGCTAAAAATAAAAAGAAATAAAAGGTAAAACTGACAAATAAAAATAATAATAAAAAAAAACGTCGCTTTCGGAACCAAAAAAATGAGGTATTTTAAAATACCTCCCTGTTGAAATTTCGTTTGAAACGACGAAAAAAATCCGAACCAAAAGACGAGTGAAAAAGAATTTTAGGTCAAAAATTGGGGTATGACAAAGACCAGCATGGTTCTGAACACATCCTTGATGGTTCTTCAGAAGCTAATCCACCCAGAACCTCCTTCAAGTACAAGTCTTCACATCCTGAGGAGTTGATCATTGGAAACAAGAACAGTCCAAGGAAGACAAGATCAGCATTCTCTCAGAATGAGTCTTTGCTTGGCCTGCTATCCATGATTGAGCCTACAACTGCTGATGAAGCACTTGCTGATGATGGTTGGATTGTAGCAATGCAAGAAGAACTGAACCAGTTTCAGAGGAATCATGTCTGGGATCTTGTTGCAAGACCTGATCAGAAGAAAATCATTGGAACAAAATGGGTGTTCAGGAACAAGCTCAATGAACAAGGAGATGTAATCAGAAACAAGGCTAGATTAGTAGCTCAAGGGTACAGCCAGCAAGAAGGAATAGACTACACAGAAAATTTTGCTCCAGTTGCAAGACTAGAAGCAATCAGGTTACTTCTTTCTTATGTTATTAATCATGATATCATCTTATATCAAATGGATGTTAAGATTGCCTTCTTATATGGTGTGATTTCTGAAGAAGTGTATGTTAAACAATCTCCTGGTTTTGAAGATGTTAAATATCCAAACCATGTTTTTAAACTTAAGAAGTCTTTATATGGTCTGAAACAAGCTCCCAGAGCTTGGTATGAAAGGCTTAGCAACTTCTTGATTAAAAATAATTTTGTAAGAGGTCAAGTTGATAATACACTTTTCAGGAAAACTGTTAAGAAAGAAATCTTAATTGTGCAAATTTATGTGGATGATATCATATTTGGTTCTACTAATGCCTCCCTTTGCAAGGAATTTTCAAAGTTAATGCAGGATGAATTTGAAATGAGCATGATGGGTGAGCTGAAATTCTTTTTGGGAATTCAAATCAACCAATGCAAAGATGGTGTCTATGTTCATCAGTCCAAATATACTAAGGAGCTTCTGAAGAAGTTCCAGCTGGATGATTGCAAGTTGATGACAACACCAATGCATCCCACCTGCACCTTAAGCAAAGAGGACAATGGCTCTAAAGTAGATCAGAAGCTGTACAGAGGTATGATAGGTTCTCTCCTATACTTAACTGCTTCTAGGCCAGATATTTTATTTAGTGTATGTCTGTGTGCTAGATTCCAATCAGATCCTAGAGAATCTCATATGACTGCTGTCAAGAGAATCTTCAGGTATCTGAAAGGAACAACTAATTTGGGACTTCTGTATAAGAAATCTCTAAATTATAAGCTAGTTGGATTCTGTGATGCTGACTATGCTGGGGACAGGATTGAAAGAAAGTCCACCAGTGGAAACTGTCAGTTTCTTGGTGAGAATCTGATAGCCTGGGCCAGCAAGAGACAAGCAACCATTGCTTTGTCAACAGCAGAAGCAGAATACATCTCAGCTGCAAGTTGTAGCACACAACTGCTCTGGATGAAACATCAATTAGAGGATTATCAGATTCATGCAGATAATATTCCTATTTATTGTGATAATACTGCTGCAATATGTCTGTCTAAAATCCAATTCTACATTCTAGAGCCAAGCACATAGAAATAAAACATCATTTTATAAGAGATTATGTTCAGAAGGGTGTTTTAGATATTCAGTTCATTGATATTGATCATCATTGGGCTGACATATTCACAAAACCCCTAACAGAAGAAAGATTCAATTCTATTAAAAGAATCTGAACATGCATTTTATCTCTTGAAAATGTGCTTAAATCTGAATGAATTCCTTGATTCTGAGTTTATCATAAGCTAAGACTAATCAGATGCTCAGTTTCTGAGAATCTGAAGAAAGTTAAGCCTGAAAAACTTCAGAGTCTGAAGGATCAGAACCTGGATTTTCTGACTTCTGAATCTGATAAGAATCTAATGTTGGTCAGAATCTGATAAGTATAACCCTGGGCAATGATGATTGAAGCTTTGAAAGTTTATACTCTATCCCTCCCAAAGTCATCAATTTAAAAATGTGATTTTCAGCTCTGATATTCAATGTTAAAATTGCCTGACAAACAATTTTCAGTTGGTATCAATCTATTTTCAAACTGTTTAGCACAGACACATTTTTTTATGCTCAAAGTGTCTCAGACATGTTCAGTCTTTAGAACTTATTTGGTATCAGACTCTGAGATAAACCTTCATATTTTGATATCAGGTTCTGATACAAGTTCAGCAGTATTAAAACTGTATTTTGGTATCAGACTCTGAGGTAAAATCCTCAATTGGTATCAAGCTCTGTTATAACTTTTCAGTTGGTCTATGATCTAAACTATTTTGTTTTAAAACTGAGTGAGACCTGCTCTGATACCTTCTTTTATGAATTGCTCTGGTACTGAACCAATTTATACAAAACAAACCATGTCTGAACACAGAATGCTCTGATCAGAAGCACTAAACTTTTTCTGCTTCTAAACAACATTCTATTTTCAATGCAATGTCATATACTCATTTAAAAATCAAGTATGCTCTGATGCTCATCTTTGCTGCTTGATTATCCATATGATTGCACAAATATCTCACAAGTTTTTCAACCCCCCAATTCTGAATCTCTTTGAAATGTTTTCAAACTATTTTAAAACGGGGGAGATTGAACTGCTCCGATACACATGTTTTCAAACTCTTTTACAAACTTTTTGTTGATGACAAAAGGGGGAGTAAGGTAAAACAAGTATTAAAGCACCTGAGCTCAAAAATAAGTTAAAATATGTCAGTAATTAACTTATGAAAGGGGAGTAAAAAGGCATTAAAGCCTGAGGCTCTGAACATAAGTTAAAACTCAGTTATAGCTCTGATACTGATTGAACTTAACTTATGAGAACTGCTTTTTAACTCTTAGCCTCTTGATTCAAATTCTGGCTTTGATACCTTTCTGTGAGATACATAACTCTTAGTAAGTTAAAATGAATTAAAAATAACTTGGATAAGACTCAGGGAGCTTACAAAACTCATCCTGTGGATTATCAGACTTAGGGGGAGAGCTTACAAACCTCAGAACCTGAAGTCAACAAGTTATTTATAATTCTGAGTGTTAATTTCACCTTATTGTTTTAAGCTGAGTTTAATTAACATGGATAAGAATCAAGGGGAGCTTACAAACCTCTCCTGAAGTCAGATTGTTCATTAAACTTAACAACAATTCTAAAATTTTCACATTTGTGATTTAAACTAAACTTAATTAACTTGGATCAAACTCAGGGGGAGCTTTCAAACCTCACACCCTGCAGTTAACTTGTTAATTAAGTTAACAACAATTTTCTGATTTAATACTTATGTTTGTCATCATCAAAAAGGGGGAGATTGTTGGAACAAAATGTGTTTAACAACTCTCTTATGAATTAAGGGGGAGATTGTTAAAACATTATGTGTAAACATTTTCTCTTTATGGTTTTGATGATAGCAAAGTGTTGAATAGAAAATTGGTTATTTGCTAATGCTTTGTTCAAGTGATTTCAGAACCAAGTGATTATTGATTGGAAATTAAGAATGGTTATGAAAGAACAAGCTTAGAGCAAGAAAGGAAAGCTAAGAAGCAATGTTGCAAAGCTAGAAGGAAACTGGGTCTGAAGAAGTGCTCCTGAAGTAGTGCTCCTGAAGTGAGAGTCTGAAGTCTGCGTCTGAAGCCAGCTTCTGAAGTCTGAGTCTGAAGGCAGCTTGTGAAGGAAGTCAACAAAAGTCAGCGTCTGAAGAAGTCAACAAAAGTCAACTTCTGAAGACAGCTTCTGATCCGTACAAAGGCAGGTTCTGATGCACTGTTCACACAGAAGCTTCTGAAGCTGATGTGGCATGGAAAGCAAGTGTTACTGTGCGCATTTAATGCCTGGATGTGTCAGAACAACCCAATGGAACAGTTGTCTCCCTGACCCAAACATTCTCCAGCTTTTAAGGTAGGCCATTTCAAAAATGGCTGCTGCTCTGTTTTGTTTGAAAAAGTGCAGCACACATTTGCAGAAATCCTAGCTCAACTTGCAACAGCTCTTTCCTCAAATCAAGCAAATCTTCAACAGCTATATTTCATCTTTAAAAGGAAGAAGATTTGAAGAAGAAATTTGTCTAAGACTCTTGAAATCAAATTGCTGAACCTTGCTCTGTTTTGCTGTCAAGTTCAAAAACTCTTAGAAATTCTTCAGTCTTGTAACTTAGAATTTCTTAAGGTTAAGAGTCTTAACCTGTGTTGTATTAAGAGAACACCTTTGATATTTTATCAAGTGTTCATCCCAAACTCATTTATTTGTAAACCAGTTTGGTCCCTAAAGTCTCAGTCTATATACTGAGCATTTGTAACCTCATTCCTTTGTGGTCTGAGTCAGAAGCCTCTTGACTTAAGTGTCTTGAGCATTGGAAGCCTCTTCCTTGGTGGTTGAGCATTAGAAGCCTCTTTCTTTGTGATTGAGCAACTGGAAGTCTCTTTCTTAGTGATTGAGCAATTGTAATCAGAACTGATTATAGTGGAACTCTCTTGTTGGAAAACAAGGGGACTGGACTACTTCTCACATTGAGAAGGAACCAGTATAAAATCTTGTGTGCATCTCTTTCACTCTCTCTTTAACTTGTTAATCCGCTGCATATACTTCTGATAACAGTTCAGAACCTAGTTCTGAACTAGTGTTAATCTTTTGAAAAGAAAAGAACAAGTTTTTGTGTCACACAATTCAACCCCCCCTTCTTGTGTGTGTGTTTTTCTCACCTTCAAAGTTTTCAGGGCTTAACTTTCTTCAGACTCAAAAAAATGAGTGTCTGATAAGTCTTAGCTTCTGATGAACTCAGAATCTTAGTTTTCATTCAGATTCAAGCATATTTTTCAAGAGATAAAGTGCATGTTCAGATTCTTTTTGATAAAATTAAATCTGTCTTCTGTTAGGATTTTTGTGAATATGTCAGCCCATTGATGATCAGTATGAATGAACTGGATATTCAAAACACCCTTCTGAACATAATCTCTTATAAAATGATGTTTTATTTCTATATGCTTGGCTCTAGAATGCATAATTGGATTTTTAGACATACATATTGCAGCAGTATTATCACAATAAATAGGAATGTTATCTGCATGAATCTGATAATCCTCTAATTGATGTTTCATCCAGAGCAGTTGTGTTCTACAACTTGCAGCTGAGATGTATTCTACTTCTGTTGTTGACAAAGCAATAGTTGCTTGTCTCTTGCTGGCCCAGGATATCAGATTTTCACCCAGAAACTGACAGTTTCCACTGGTGGACTTTCTTTCAATCCTGTCCCCAGCATAGTCAGCATCACAGAATCCAACTAGCTTATAATTCAAGGATTTCTTATACAGAAGTCCCAAATTAGTTGTTCCTTTTAGATACCTAAAGATTCTCTTGACAGCAGTCATATGAGATTCTCTAGGATCTGACTGGAATCTAGCACACAGACAGACACTAAACAAAATATCTGGCCTAGAAGCAGTTAAGTATAAAAGAGAACCTATCATACCTCTGTACAGCTTCTGATCTACTTTTGAGCCATTGTCCTCTTTGCTTAAGGTGCAGGTTGGATGCATAGGTGTTGTCATCAGCTTACAGTCCTCAAGCTGGAACTTCTTCAGAAGCTCCTTTGTATATTTGGACTGATGAACATACACACCATCTTTGCATTGGTTGATTTGAATTCCCAGAAAGAATTTCAACTCTCCCATCATGCTTATTTCAAATTCATCCTGCATTAACTTTGAAAATTCTTTGCAAAGAGAGGCATTAGTAGAACCAAATATGATATCATCAACATATATTTGCACAATTAAGATGTCTTTCTTAACAATTTTTCTAAAGAGTGTATTGTCAACTTGACCTCTTACAAAATTATTTTTAAGTAAGAAATTGCTTAGTCTTTCATACCAAGCTCGAGGAGCTTGTTTCAGACCATACAAGGATTTCTTAAGTTTAAAAACAAAATCTGGATTTTTAACATCTTCAAAACCAGGAGGCTGTTTAACATAAACTTCTTCAGAAATAACACCATTTAAGAAAGCACTCTTAGCATCCATTTGGTACAAGATGATATCATGATTAACAGCATAGGAAAGAAGTAACATGATTGCTTCCGGTCTTGCAACTGGAGCAAAAGTCTCAGTGTAGTCTATTCCTTCCTGCTGGCTATAGCCTTGAGCAACCAGTCTTGCCTTGTTTCTGATCACTTCTCCTTGTTCATTAAGCTTGTTTCTGAACACCCATTTTGTTCCAATGATGTTCTTATGATCCGGTTTTGCAACAAGATCCCAGACATCATTCCTTTGAAACTGGTTCAGTTCTTCTTGCATAGCTATAATCCAACCATCATCTGCAAGTGCTTCATCAGCTGTTGTGGGCTCAATCATGGATAGCAGGACAAGCATAGACTCATTCTGACTGAATGCTGATCTTGTTTTCCTTGGACTGTTCTTGTTTCCAATGATCATCTCCTCAGGATGTGAAGACTTGTATTTAAATGAGGTTCTGGGTGGATTAGCTTTTGAAGAACCATCAGGGGCTTGTTCAGAACCATGTTGGTCTTGATTTGCTTCAGGAGTAGTGTCATTATCAGAGAGTTTCTCAGTTTCTTCAGTGTTTCCAGCTTCTGAACTTTCTTCAGACTCTGAACTAGGTTCAGGTTTGGAAGGTTCTTCTGAGAGTCTGAAATCTGCAAAACTCTCAACCAGCTCTGGTATTTCATTACCAGGCTTCTTATCATCAAATCTAATATGTATAGCTTCTTCAACAACATGTGTTTCAAAATTATACACCATGTATGCTTTAGATCTCTCTGACTATCCTAAAAAGATACCCTTTTGAGCCTTAACATCAAATTTCTTTAGGTAGATCTTATTGTTCAGTATGTAACAAGTACAACCAAACTGATGAAAATAAGAAATGCTTGGTTTTCTTCCTTTAAAAAGTTCATATGTTGTTTTATTCAGAATAGGTCTGATATAGATCATGTTCTGAATATAACATGCTGTGTTAACAGCTTCTGCCCAAAAGTACTTTGCAATTTTGGATTCATGGATCATGGTTCTGGCCATTTCTTGCAAAGATCTGTTCTTTCTCTCTACAACTCCATTTTGTTGTGGAGTTCTAGGAGAAGAGAACTCATGGAGAATTCCATGATCTTCACAAAAATTTTCAAAAGGTTCATTTTCAAATTCACAACCATTATCACTTCTGACTTTTAAAATTTTCAAATCATTTTCATTTTGTACTTGTTTGCAGAATTTGTTGAACACATCATATGTTTCATTTTTGGTTCTAAGGAATTTAACTCAAGTCCACCTACTGTAATAATCAACAATTACAAGCCCATACTTCTTCCCATTGATTGAAGCTGTTCCAACAGGACCAAACAAATCAATGTGAAGCAGTTCTGTCGCGTCGAATTTCGGATATCAAGCTATTGGGAAGCGTTGAATCACTAAATTTAAATCACGACTGAACTTTTAATTTTTCGGGGAGAAAAGGAAAAAAGTTCGAAATTACCCTTTGAAAAAGATTTTAGGTTCGAAAGTCGATTATGCGAGGGGAAGGTATTAGCACCCTTCACATCCGTTGTACTCAACGGGAACCTCTTAGTCGGCTTAGGCTTTAAAATGTTTCAAAAGTTTTACTTGCGTGTTTAAACATATAAAAGAAAATATAATATAAAGGGAAAAAAGAGATAAAAACAAACGAAAGGGGAAAAAAGAAAGTTTTTTTATTAATGGGCTTGACAAGATGTCGATCTTGCTCCTACGTATCTCCCGGTAGTCGGAGAATTCAAAGCGTATGTAGTTCTTTGGTAGAAAAAGTTTGTATGTTGGTTCGTTTTAATTAAGAAAATATTTGACGACGCACAGAGGCGTAAAATGTTTAAATGATAAGGATAAACGCGCGGAGGCGATAAACTCGCGCAAGGCGTAAAATGTTTTAAGATAAAAAGACAGACGCACAGAGGCGTAAAAGGTTTAAAAATAAAAGACAGACGCACGGAGGCGTAAAAAGCTTGAAGATAAACGACAGACGCGCGGAGGCTAAAATGTTTGAAGATAAACGTGCAAAGGCGCGAGAGGTTCGGATTGACCGCGTGGGCCAAGAAAAAGGTTAAAAATGGCCACAAGGGGACCAAGGGAAGGTTGAGCGTGCTAGACGCGTCCAAGGTGGAATGACGATTGCCCGAGCGACGAGACATACGTCACGCATTCGTGCAACCGAGGTTTGGGGAGACATACGTCAAGCCATTCCCGTTTCATTCAAGTTTGGTTTTGTTGGAACTCTAAGGAATCTCAAAGGGAAATAAAAACATTTTAAAAGGAAAGTTGTAAAAAGGAAATCACGAACAAATTTGTTGTTCGAGTTTATTAAAATCATGAACATTACTTGTTGCTTAAGCTATTGAAACTCAAGAACAAGCGTAGTTCAAGTTTAAACGATGAACAAAATCATAAAACATGCACAAGTTTAGAAAGCGCACAAGTTCGGATCAATTCGAGCTTGGTTTAAAAAGAATGAGCAAGCTCGGCTCAAGTTCGTGTTTTGATTGAAAATCATGAACAACATGGTTGTTCAAGTTTGGCTTTGAAAATAAACGAACTTAGCTTATTGCTCAAGCTTGATTTTGAAAATTTAGGAACATAACTTGTTGTGCAAGCTACTCAAAATTTATCGCACGAACTTGTAAAATTTCCAAAGTTGTGCATGATTATGAATAAAGTTCAAACAAAAATGATTTTAACCCTCTTTAGGTTCTGAATCAAGGGCTGGAACCCCAAAAATTTGGCATTTGGATGCCTGATTCATGTTCTAAATTTCACATACTTCGCAGAGCAACCAGAACTTGGCTCTGCGAAGTCAGGTTCTGATGTGTTCGCAATGCGAACAATACTTTGCTCTGCGAAGCATACGAAATTTTGAACTCAGAAGCTGTTTCTGAACAGAAGTTCAGAAACTGCTTCTAAGCAAGCTTCAGAACCTAAAGGGGGTTAAAAAGCTTTGCAAAAATTTGGAAAAAGGAGTGTAAAAACTCAGTTTTAAAGCTTGGCCCCTTTGAGATCCCTTTTGAGTTTCAAAAGGGGTTTTTGTGCACAAAATGAAATTGAACAAAGCAAGAGATGTAAACAACAAGCAATATGAAAGATAAAGATTATAGGAGACTTACAGAACTCCTAGCAATGCTTGTGCAAGAGGTTGGAAGTGGTTTACTTGATGGGTTAGAGGTTATGGACAATGAACTCTAACTTGCTTTTGCTTCACTTTCAATGCTGCAATGTGTGGGATTTTTGGTGTGAATTTCGTGTGTGTTGTGGCTGTATTAATGTTGTTTCAGTGTGTAATGTTTCAGTGGTTCAATTGGTATCTTTTCTTATGCCTTTCCATTCCTTTTATAGGCAAAAAATGCAATCCAATGCAATGATGGCAAATCTCTAGATTCTAGCTGGTTTGTGGGCTAAATCCAGGCTAAATGGCTTTGCATTAAATGCTAAAGGATAGAAGTTACTTGCCTTGTGCCAAGGGTCAAGACCTTGACTGATTTCAGCCACAAAATCCAGCTGATTCTAGAATGTAATGATGGAAAAAACTGAAAAAACAGGGCAGCTTGAAATTGTGTGATTCTTGGGATCAATCCTTGCAATCTTGGAAGGCCCAGCAATGAAAACGTGTACTGCCATGTACAGGGAGATTGGGGGAAGCAAAATGAGCATGTGGGCTGGTGTGTGGGAGGAGAAATCCAGCTCAAAACAGGGCAGCACAAACAGCTTTTTGCAAGCAAAAACCACTTAAGTTTGACTGGTTTTGGTGGAGAAAAAGGGAAGGAAAGGGATCAAGTAGCTGGCTGGCAAGCTCAGGTTGGAGGATAGGTCAATTGGGAGGGACAAGAGCTGACCAAGGGAAGCCAATTTGATTGAGCACATGTTAGGTTGGATGAAAATCCTTCTTTCCTTTCACCTTTAATGTCACACATTAACTCTTGCTTTGCTGCATCATTTCAGCCACAAATAGCAATAACAAAGATAATAATACTAATAATAACAACTGTAAATGAAAACAAAACAGATAAATCAAGAAATAAAATTTCTGCAGAAAAATCGCAGAGGTCGCAGTGCGAAGGTCACTTCGCACTGCGAACTCCCCTTTTTTTGATTTTTTTGTATTTTTCTTAAAATAAAACAAAATAAGATAAAAATAAGAATAAAATGAATATAAAGAAGGATAATGGCAAGTGTAATAATGAAAGTGATAATGCAAAAGTAATAATGGCAATAATAATAAAGATAATAATAAAAATGAAAAAGTTAATAATATTAGTAATTAATAAAAAATAATGATAATAATAGTAATAATAAAATATTGATAAAAGGATAAAAATACAAAAGTAAAGGTATTAATGAGGGTAATGACAATGTTAATAAAGGTGGTAATGCTTATGTAAATAAAGTCCAATAACAAAAATGAAATAATAAAAAGTAATAAAATGATGAAATAATAAAATATAAAATAAAGAAAAATATGAGTCAAAAAATGGGGTATGACAAGTTCTGAAGGTTTTAAGGTGGAAACAATGTTTTTAGATTTAAAAGAAGTTTTAGAAAATTTTCCAATTTGGCATGCTGCACAAAGAGCATCCGAGTGATAGTCAATTTTAGGCAGGCCTCTGACCAGTTGCAACTTGCTAAGCTTAGAGATGAGTCTCTAGTTAGCATGTCTCAACCTTTTGTGCCATACCCGTTTCTCATCACTCACAGACAGAAGACAAACTACCTTCTGCTGAACTAGTTTAGAAAAATTGATTTTATAAACATTGTTTTTCCTATTTCCTTTGAACACAACATATTTATCATTGTTATTGATTACAGTACATGTGTTCTTATTAAACAAGACTTCATAATTACTATCACATAATTGACTTATGCTAAGTAAATTATGTCTAAGTCCATCTACCAGCCATACATCATCAATGTACAGGGAAGAATTACCTATCTTACCAGTACCAATGATCTTTCCTTTCTGACTTCCTCCAAACCCCATAGTTCCTCCCTCTTTCAAAGTCAGGGTTTGGAACATAGACTTGTCTCCTGTCATATGATGCGAGCATCCACTGTCCAGGTACCAGGACCTTTCCTTTTCTTTGGATGACAAGCATATCTGCAATAGAAATGATCTCAGACTTAGGTACCCAGATTTTCATGGGTCCTTTATGGTTAGTCCTGAAAGGTTTAGCCTTTTTCATCTTGTGTCTGAAGTTATAGGACTCAGAATTGTTCAGATATTTAGGATATGAATCCTTAAATCTTGAATAAGTCTGGGTTTTAGAAACTGAGTTCTTCAGAACCTGAGTTCTCAAAGGTCTGGACTCAGATTTCTTCAGAACCTGAGACTTGAAGGTCTTTGATTCTGATTTGTTTAGAGTCTGAACCATTGAGCACTTTGGTTCTGATTTCTTCAGAACTCTAACTTTGTTAGCTTCAAACACAAGGCAAGCTTCAGTTTGACCTTTCTTAAAACAGTCAGAAGCAAATGTCAGTTTGGCTTTCTTTTGCTTGCTTTGCCTGACATTCTGAGATTGAAAATGTTTTGTATGGACTGGTTTAGTAGTTTTTGAAGTTTTCATAAACCCAGTCTTAGAAAAATTTGAGTTTGAATTCTTCAGACTCTGAGACTTACTAGTTTCAGGTTCTGAACTCTTCAGACTCTGAACATTTTCAGGTTTAGAGTCTGATTTTCTCATACTCTTAGGCTTAGGACCTTTTGGCTTAGATTTAGGCAAGGTTTAACATCTGCCTTCATCTTACCCTTAGGTTCAGAAGCTTTAGAGTCTGAGCAGTTCAGAACTTCAGACTCAATCTCAGTTTCTGCTAATTTTTGTTTCTCAGAATTATCAGAAGCAGGCACAAAGAATATTTCAGTGCCATTCAAAATATTTTTAGAACAAGGTGATGTTTTTGATTCATTTGAAGAATTTAATGAATCATTTTTAAAACCAATGCCTTCACCTTTGTTTCTATAAATACTATAAATCATAGAAGCAATCTTACTTTTATTGATTCCAGTTAAAATAAAGTCCTGAAGAGCTATTTCATGTTCACTTGGAATTTCTTCAGGTTTCTTATGAGCCTCATCTCTGAGTTCTCCAACTTCTTCATCAAACTCAATGATTTGATTCTGAAGTTTGAGATTTTCTTCAGACAGCAAGTTAGTTTTATTTTTCAAAGATTTTATTTCTCCTAACTTGCTTTTGAGGTGGCTCATAAGATCTTTAACTGTTTCAATTAATTTAGATCTAGTGAGTTCAGAATATACCTCATCTTTATCATCTGAGTCTGAACAAGATTCTGCATCAGAAAATGCAGTTGCCATCAAAGCCAGATTTGCTTCCTCTTCATCAGACTCGGACTCATTGTCCAGATCATCCCATGTTGCCATGAGACTCTTCTTAAGTTTGTTTTTGAAGTTACTAGACCTTGAGTTGGGCTTCTTAGATTTTTCTTTTGACTTTTCCTTCTGAAGTTCAGGACAGTCAGCAATAAAATGCCCAGGCTTCTTCCAGTTGTAGCAATCCTTCTGGTTTCCCTCTTTGAACCAGATACTCTAAAGTTACTGCTTCTGTTAGAGAATTTCTTCTTTCTATTCATTAGATACTGAATTCTTTTAAAAAGCATTTCAAGCTCTTCAGCATCTGAATCTTCTTCAGAATTTCCCTCAGGAAATTCTTCTTCAGATTCAATAGCTTTCAGAGCTTTAACAGGCTTTCTTTTAGATTTCAGTGCTATTGATTTTGGCTCTCTAACAGACTCATCTTCATTAAGTCCCAGTTCATGCACCTTGAGGGAGCTTATAAGATCTTCAATACTTAGAGTATTTAGATCCTTATCTTCCTCAATAGCAGTTACTGTGGGTCTCCATTTAGATGGCAGATTTCTTAGGATTTTGTTTACATGATCAGCTGTGGTATAACTCTTCTTCAGAATCTGAAGTCCAGAAACTAGAGTCTGAAATCTTGGGAACATTGTCTCAATATTTTCATCCTCTTTCATTCCGAACAGCTCATATTGCTGAACAAGAATATTAGCCTTAGCTTCTCTAACTTTTTAGTTACCTTCATAGTTAAAGCAGGGGGATGTGAAGATGGCCTTTGCTGTAGATTTGTCACTCAGCTTCTGGTACTCAGTGTGAGGTAGGGAATCCACAATGATTCCTCTCACATTGTGATGCTTTCTATATATATTTCTTTCTGCATCACTCAAACCTCTTCTGTTGACAGCAACACCTTCTTAATCAACTGGAATAGTGATTCCATCTTCTATAATATCCCATAGTGAATCATCAATACCAATTATATGGCTGTACATTTTGCTCTTCCACCATGAGAACTTTTCTGGGTCACCAGTAAACATTGGGGGTTTATTGTGTGACCTGGATTTTCTATCATCTGTACCATAGTCATATGATACAGAAGTTCCAGTACCTCTTTGATTTCTGGGAGGGGGTGGAGGTGAACCTTCTGATGACATGTTTTTCTCAGGATCTCACTGACACACTGTTAAGTGTTAATATCAGAACCGGAGCTCTGATACCAACTGAAGGTGAGAAAAACACACAAGAAGGGGGGTTGAATTGTGTGGACTCAAAAACTTAGGTTTCTTTTCTTCTCAAAAAATGTTAAGTTCAGAATCAGGTTCTGAACTTTTATCAAAGTTAATTATGCAGCGGATTCAAATGAAAAGAGAGAAGGAAAGAGAGACACACAAGGTTTTTATACTAGTTCCTTCCACAAGTTGGAAGTAGTCTAGTCCCCTTGTTACTGACAAGAGATTTTAACTATAATCAAACTGATTACAATTACTCAGACAACAAAGGAATGAGACTTCAATGCTCAAACACCTAGTAAGAGACTTCTAATGCTCAAGACACTAAGCCAAGAGGCTTCCAATGCTCAGAACACAAAGTAATGAGACTTCCTGCTCAGAACACAAAGTAATGAGACTTTCTAATGCTCAGAACACTAAGTAATGAGACTGCAAATGCTCAGTACGCAGACTGAGACTTGAACCAAACTGAATTACAAAGAAAGTAAGTTTGGGTTGAACACTTAATCAAATATCAGAGGTGTTCACTTAATACAACACAGGAATAAGACTCAACACTTAAGAAATTCTAAGATTACAAGTTTGTAAGAATTTCTAAGAGTTTTAGTGAACTTCGAATTTTGACAGCAAAAACAGAGCACACTTCAATTAGTTTTGTTTCAAGAGTCTTAGCAGTTTTCTTCTTCAATTCTTCATCCTTATATAGAGGAAAATAGAGCTGTTGAAGAAAGCCAGGAATTAAGCAAAGAGCCGTTGCAAGTAGAACTAGGCCAGGCTGAAATTGCGAGCTTAACTCAGCAGAAAACCAGAGCAGCAGCCATTTTTGAATTTGCTTTCCTTAAAAGCTGGGGAATGTTTGAGTTAGGGAGACAACTGTTCCATTGGAGTTGTTCTGACACTACAGGCATTAAATGCTGAAGGAAACTTTCCACGTCAGACTTCAGAAGCTTCTTCAGGAACAGTACTTCAAAAGCTCTCTTCAGACTCAGACTTCAGAAGCACTGTTCATCAAGCGCACTTCTTCAGACGTTGACTTTTGTTGACCTTCAGAAGCACTGTTCATCAGACGCACTGTTCATCGGACGCTCCCTTCAGACGTTGACTTTTGTTGACGCTCAGACTCAGCCTTCAGACGCAGGTTTCAGACTCAGTTTTCCCTCAACTTTGCAACATAGCTTCTAAGCTTTCCTTCTTGCTTTTAGCTTGTTCTTCCATAACCATTATCAAATACCAATCATTAAGAACGTGGTTCTGCATAACTTAGAACAAAGCATTAGCAATACCAATTTTCTTTTTAACACTTTGTTATCATCAAAACCTCAAAGAGAGTTGTTCATACATATTGTTCCAACAATCTCCCTCTATTCAAAAGAGAGTTGTTCACATTTTGTTCCAACAAGCTAAACCTGCAGAAAACATGTTTTTAATCCAAATTTGTATACCCGGCTGCCCAGAATCATATGTAACGTACCAATCACACAAAAATCATGTAATAGGTCAAAGAATCAAGTTTTAACATAATTTAGAAGCATGCAATAACACATAGGGGGAAAAAGTTGTTTTCATAATCACTTATACAAAGTTTTCTCACTCAAACTTGACCCAAGGGAAAATCTAACTAAAAAGGAACTCACAGTAAAATCTGAACACTTTGTAAGCTGCACTTCCTTCTCCAACCAACACTCCACTTCAATTTTAATCCAAATCTCTAATTTTTACTTTTGACACCAAACCAAACACACCAATTTCAGCTTCTACACATGCATGGCTAAAATTCCAACTTTGAGTGCAAAATTCCCATGATTGCAGAAAGGAAGAAAGGAATCGGCTGAGAGTGAGGGAAAGAAAATGGAATAAATCAAGTTAACATCACATGATATTTGTTGCAAGGATCAAAGATTTGGGCTTGCATGTTGATTATGAGTTAAATGGCAAAGGATTTGTGAATTGTTGAGAGGAAGAGAGGGAAGGGTGTGGGAGAGCAAGAGAGAAAGAGGAGGAGTAGTGTCTAATCCTTTAAAAAAATGAGGAAGAAATGAAATGGAATTGAGAAATTTCCTTTTTATACATAAATGTGCAAAAGACCCTTTTGCCCTTTTCTTAAAATATTTTACTCTGACTGAGTTAACTGACAATGCTAAATGAGTAATCAAGCGGGATATTACACTCTACCCCCTTAAGAAAATTTCGTCCTCGAAATTTAGAAATTACCTGAAAATAGATGCAGATAGCTATTCTACATCTCTGCTTCTAGCTCCCACATAGCTTCACCATCTGGCAAACCCTTCCATACAACCTTAACAATAGGGATCTCCTTGCTCCTCATGGTCCTGACATCACGATCAACAATTCGTTCTGGCTCTGGTTGGAACATCAAGTCTGACTTCAAATCTATCGTCTCAAATTCCACTGGTTTGAACGGATCAGGAATGAATTTTCGTAATTGATAAACATGGAACACATCGTGCAATCCTGACATAGCTGGTGGCAATGCTAACTGATAAGTTACCAAACCAATAAGCCTGAGTATCTAAAAAGGTCCAATAAATCTCAGACAAAGCTTCTTCATCCTAAAAACTCCTCGTAAACCCAACTTAGGTGTAACCTTCAGGAACACATGATCTCCTTCATCGAACTCTAAAGGCATTCGCCTTTTATCTGCATAACTTTTCTGACGGCTCTGCGCAGTTCTCATCTTTTCTTGAATAGACTTAATCTTCATATTAGTCTCCTGAATAATCTATGGTCCCAAGATACTCTTATCTTCGACCTCTACCCAGCATAAAGGAGTTCTACATTTCCTGTCGTACAAGGTCTCATAAGGTGCCATTTCTATGCTGGAGTGGTAACTGTTGTTATAGGAAAACTCAATCAATGGTAAATGATTGTTCCAACTTCCTCCATCTTAAAGAATACAAGCACGTAACATATCCTCCAAGGTCTGGATAGTCCTCTCGGATCGACCATCCGTCTGGGCATGATGAGACTTACTCATTTTCAGTCGCGTTCCCAAGGCTCTCTGAAACGCTTTCCAAAATTGTGAAGTGAAGATTGGATCTCTATCTGATACAATACCAACTGGAACACCATGCATCTTAACAATTTCCGCGATAAACAACTCCGCATATTGAGATGCTCTGTAAGTGGACTTAACTAGCAAGAAATGAGCAGATTTGGTTAATCAGTCTACAATTACCCAAATCGAGTCATGTCCTCTCTGAGTACGAGGTAGTCCACCTACAAAGTCCATGGTTATTTGTTCCCATTTCCATTGAGGAATTTACAAAGGTTCAAGTAAACCTGTAGGCCTTTGGTGTTCAATCCTGACTTGCTGGCATACAATACAACTCGCTACAAATTCTGCCATCTCAGTTTTCATACCAGAGCACCAAATTTTTTTTTTTCAAATCCTGATACATCTTGGTAGCATCCGCATGAATAGAGAAACTGCTCTTATGAGCTTCTTCTAATATCAACCTCTTCAGTTTTGCATCATTATGAACACAATTTCTGCTCTCAAATAACATTGTCCCATCTGATGCCATGATAAACTATGGGTGTCTAATTCTCCTCTGAAGATCCGCATCCATACTCTAAGCTTGTGCAATTCTAGACCGTAAGTGCAGGAGATTTCCAACTTATGCAACAAAATACCACTACCCACCTCCATGATATTGAGATTAAGGTCTCTAAACATCTCATATAAGTTACAAGTATGCATCATCACATATGCCTTAATCAAATCCTTACGGCTTAAGGCATCGGCTACTACATTAGCCTTTCCTGGGTGATATTTCAAATCAAAGTCGAAGTCCTTTAGGTACTCCATCCATCTTCTTTGCCTTATGTTCAGTTCTCGTTGATCAAATAAATACTTCAGGCTCTTATGATCATTGAACAAGTCGAATTGTGCACCATACAAGTGATGTCTCCACACTTTCAATGCGAAGACTATGGCTGCCAACTCAAGGTCATAAGGGGGGTAATTCTCCTCATGAGTCTTAAGCTGTCTAGAAGCATATGCTATCATATTCTCACCCTACATAAGTACACTACCAAGACCCTTAAATGATGCATCGAAGAAAATGACATATCTCTTGTCGGGATCTGGTATAGCTAACACTGCTGCTTTGGTTAGCTTCTTCTTCAAGGTTCTAAAACTCTTCTCACATTATTCATCCCAAATAAAAGGTAGGGCAATTTGGGAAAACTTCATTATAAATCTTTGGTAATAACCTCCTAAACCCAAGAAGCTTTTAACTTCTTAAACATTCTTAGGTCTGGTCCAATTCTGAATAGCTTCAACCTTCGATTGGTCTACTGTCACTCCTCCTTGAGAAATGACATGCCCCAAAAACTTGACTTCTGATAGCCAAAATTCAGACTTGCTAAATTTGGCGTACAACTGCTTCTCTCGGAGAATATTCAAAATAACCCTCAAGTGTTGAACATGCTCATGAGGATTCTTGGAATAAATCAGAATGTCATCAATGAAGATAACAACAAATTGATCCAGGTAGGGCTGGAAGATTCTGCTCATATAATCCATGAATACAGCTGGAGCATTAGTCACACCAAAAGGCATAACTAAAAATTCATATTGTCCATAACGTGTTCTAAAAGCCATTTGGGACACATCTGAAGACTTGATACGGATTTGATGATAACCAGATCTAAGATCAATCTTAAACAATAATGTCGCTCCCTTAAGTTGATCTAGAAGGTCATCAATCTTGGGAAGAGGATACTTGTTCTTGATAGTCACCTTATTTAACTGGCGGTAGTCAATGCATAATCTCATACTACCATCTTTCTTTTTAACTAGCAAAATTGGTGCACCCCAAGGAGATACACTTGGTCTGATAAAATGCTTATGGATCAACTCTTCCAGCTGAGACTTAAATTCTTTAAGCTCTGAAGGTGACATTCTATATATTGCCACTGACACTGGCTCCGCTCCCGGAATAAGATCAATGGAAAATTAAACCTCGCTCTCCGGAGGTAAGCTGGCACATCAGGAGGAAAAACATCTGGATACTTGTTAACAATTGGAATATCACTGTGACTTAGTTCAGGTTCAGAAGTCACAGTGAGTATGAGATAGAAACCCTTATCTTTGGCACAAATAAACTAGATCAACAGATGAGTGTGATTAATCAATTTTGATAAAGTTACTCCTTCAGTCGTATTACTGGTAGGCATGTATATGCTCTTCTTTGAGCATCCAATATACATATGGTTTGCAGAAAGCCAATTTATCCCTAAAATCACATCAAGTTGCTTCATGGGAAGACATACTAAATCTATATAGTAAGTCTTACTAGAAACGGTGACAGGACAATTCTCACACACATAATTGGCTACAATTCCACCATCTGTGGCGGTGGATACCATCATAAGGACAATTAGTTGTGACAAAGGTAACTTAAGTGCTTCTACACACTGAAGAGAAATAAAAGAACAAATTGTACCACAGTAAAAAACTACTTTAACTGGATTCTGACCAAGATAACACATACCGGTAATCAAGTCTTCATTAGCCTGAGCCTTCTTGCCATCCAAGGAATATACCATGTCTTTGCTTGTGGTAGTACCCTCAGTTCCACTTTGAACCTTCCTTTCTGGACAATTTGTTACAATGTACCCTGGTTACTTGCATCCATAACACACAGGTCCCCCTCATACACTCTCTGGAGTGTGACTTACCACAGTTGTGTTACAAGTAGAACTAGCCTTTGGGGAATAAGGTTGTTTCCCCTTCTGAGGGGAACCTTTCCGTTTCAGCTTGTCGTGATACTTGTCTTGGAATTTATCCTTTCTCCTCTCTGAAGCCATAGCTTTCTCTCTGGCAGTTTTTGCGAAACCAGCTTCGGCAACCAAACTATCATGCACCAACTCATTGAAACTCGTAGTCTTCTGTAGACTCATTGTAGCGTTAATTTCACCCCTCAAACCACGCTTATACTGATTGATTTTCCAATTCTCCGTGCCTGCATATTCATTGTGGATGGAGTAATATGACAACTCTTCAAACTTCTTGGTAAATTCAGTAACCGACATGGTTCCTTGCCTTAGCTCTAGAAATTCCTGCTCCTTCCTAACTTTGAAAGATAATGGGAGATATTTCTCTATAATTGCTTCCTTGTAATTGGCCCAATTGATCTCCACATTATTAGCCAACATTCTGCGCTGAGTAGTTTCCCACTAGTCTTCTGTTGTGCCTCTGAATTGATTAGTTGCAAACACTACAATGTTTGCATCTGAGCATTCAGCCATTCGGAAGATTTTCGCCATCTGCTTCAGCCATCTCTTAGCTTTCTAGGGATCACCCTCTCCATTGAACTTAGGAGGATGATTCCTATTATACTCCTGAAATGCTGGATTACCAATGATTGGGGGTAGTGGAGGCTGCTGATGAAAGCCTTGACCCTATTGCATCATTTCTGCCCATTGTTGTTGCGACTGGGCCTGTTGTTGGATCTGTTGCAGCATCATTTGCATCATCTAGTGATGCTGCATATCATTCTATGCTTGCTGGTCTTGGTACTGTTGCTGCATTGCCTGCTACTGCATCATTTGAGCCCAAAAATTAGCATTAGGATCTCCACCTTCATCGTTAGCCTGATTAACTCTAGGCCTTCCTGATCTTCTTCGTCTCTCAGATATCTCGTCCTAACTGTCATATACAATTCAAGTTGATCAAGTTTAACCAGATATAACAATTAGAATAAATATCCTGGATCCAAATGGTTCATATACTTGGATTGTATTTTAATGACCCACGGCACAATCTGAATCAACCTGCTATGATACCAAATTGTAATGCCCATAATGAGATTGTCTAGAATTCTCATACAAGCGTTAAATTTCGTACTGGATACATTAAATTAGAATACATAATTTAAAATCTGAAAATAAGCTGATAGCATGCATATGTCTCTGATAAATGTCATAACATCTGAATACATAAGTACATAACTGTCTGAACGATAATGGTACTAACTAACGAGTACATAATATCTAACATCATACTGTTGAACAAGAAGTTTAGCCTTTGCTTCTTTAACCTTCTTGTTACCCTCATAGGTAGAACACAATACTGTTGAACAAGAAGTTTAGCCTTTGCTTCTTTAACCTTCTTGTTACCCTCATAGGTAAAACACAAAGAAGTGAATATAGCCTTTGCAGTAGACTTATCACTCAGTTTTAAGTATTCAGTATGAGGTAAAGCTTCAACAATGATACCTCTCACTTTATGATGCTTTTTGTAGATCTTTCTTTCAGCATCTGAGAGTTTCTTTCTGTCAGTTGCTACACATTCCTCATCAACAGGAATATTGATACCATTTTCAATGATATCACATAAGGTGTCATCAAAATCAATGATGTGAGTGTACATCTTACTTTTCCACCAAGAAAACTTCTCAGCATCCCCATTGAACATAGGAGGTTTAATATGATGATGAGAGCTAGATTTATCATCTGCACCATAATCATATGATACAGCTCTGTTGTTTCCAGAAGTTGAAGTTCCATAATCACTTACTCCACCACCAGGACTAGCAGCTCCACCAGTAGACATGATGTTTTTCTCAGGATTTCACTGACACACTGTTAAGTGTTGAAATATCAGAACCAGAGCTCTGATACCAACTGAAGGTGAGAAAAACACAAGAAGGGGGGTTGAATTGTGTTTACTTTTTCTTCTTTAAAAATGACTAAGACAAAGATCAGGTTCTGATGGAGATCAAAATCTGAGTCTGAGGTTCACAGTCAAAAATAGAGTTTCAGAGTATGAACGAAAGCTTCAGAACCTGATGCAGTGGATAAAGGTTAAAGTGATAAAGAAGAGAACGACACAAGCAATTATCCTGGTTCCTTCCACAATCCGGAAGTAGTCCAGTCCCCTTGTCACTTACAAGAGATTTTTCACTATAATCCAATGATTACAAATTGCTCAAGCACAAAGCAAGAAACTGACTATGCTCAAAAACAAAGTAAGAGACTTTTATTGCTCAAACACAAAGTAAGAGACTTCTATTGTTCAAACATAAAGTAAGAGACTTCTAACAAATAAAGTTACACAAAAGTTGTTTGGGATGAACACTTGATATACTATCAGAGGTGCTCACAAAATACAACACAATTTATCAGACTCTAACTTTGAATTTCTAAGATGAGAAGATTGTTAAGAAATTCTAAGCGTTTGATGCGTTTAGATTTTGGCAGAGTATTGGCACTTGTAAAAATTGTAGAGTCTTCTCTTTAGTTCTTCAAGTCTTCAGTCCTTTATATAGACGAGTAGAGAGATCATCATAAAGTCCGTTGGAGAAGCTTGATCTTCAATGTTGATCTTTTACTTGATTTGGTTCAGGTACTAAGTATGAAGGAATTTGAAACCTTTTCCAAGATTGGAATGATCCGTTCTATACAAAAGAAACGTGGCTTCAGATTCCGTACAGAGCACATGGGAAAGTTGGAGATCGTGGTTGTACTTTTGTCCTTTCTTGATAGTGACATCCATTGACCTTCTAACATTCTCAACCACCATAGCAGATGTCCCAGATGCTTCAGAGGCACGAACATCAACTTCTAAGCTTGGCTTCAATCTTCAGGGTCTGAGTCTGAAGTCTTCCGTCTTCAGAGTCTGAGTCTGGAGTCTTCAGTCTTTAGAGTCTGAGTTAGGAATCTTCAGTCTTCAGTCTTCAGAGTCTGGCTTCAAGTATAGCTTCTCAAATGAAACTTTAGCTCTACAATTGTTCTTTCAGAACCAATATGTGAACAATCCATTTGTAAATTTTTTATCTATGGTCCTGCACTCTAGAACAAATATTAGCATATGCAATTGTTCTTTAAATACCTTGTTATCATCAAAACTTAAGAGGCATTGTCAAAACTTATTTTGTTCCAACAGACGGATCTCCTGGTAGCCAATAAACTGCTTAATCTTCGAGTGTAGTCCATTCTCAAACTTCAAACACTTGGAAACTTCCGCCCCTACTGCATTGTAATCAGGATAGAACCGCGAACTTCACCGCATAATTGGCCACTGACATATTTCCCTGCTTCAGCTCAAGGAACTCAATTTCCTTCTTGTTACGAACATCAGTCGAAAAACACTTCCCCAAGAACTCCAATATAAAGCCTTCCCAAGTAATTGCAGCGCCTGCAACCTCTAGCCTTTGACGAGTATTTTCCCACCAGTACTCAGCTTCCTCCGCCATCATATGTGTCGCTAGCCTGACCCTCTGCTCGTTAGTGCTCGCCATCGCCCTAAAGATCCTTTCCATTCCTTGCAACCAAACTTGCGCGCCCTCGGGGTCATACCTCCCCTTGAAGTTAGGCGGTTTGTTCCTCATGAACCTATAGAGTCGGAGTTCATGAGCTCCTCCTTGTTGATTTTGTTGCCCTTGAAGAGTAGCGTTAGTCTACGCCAAAGTTTGCGCCATTGATGTCATAGCGTTAGCGATTGCTTAGTCGTTTCTTCCAGCCATTTCTTATCTGCATCACCGAAATCAGTCAGTTATTTTAGAGTTAGGCATCTACAGTGTTCACACACATGTCGCCTAATAGGACACATCAACATTATAAATCCAAGTCCGGATGGACCTGCCTGCTCTGATACCAACTATGTAACACCCTAATTCCCAATGTCGATTTAATAAATAATGTGAATACATTTAAACAAATAGGATGTTAGACATACTCATCAATCAATCATTCAAATAATAAATAATACGTCACATTTCAGAGTGCAGAAAATACTTAAAAAATATTTCATAAAATAAACAAGTCTGAATCTCAACCGTCATTGTAAAAAATATCATAAAGATTTCAAATGCTTAAACTTCATAAAATAAAACTCAACGCTTGACCCCAACCCTAGTGTTACAGATTAGAGCACGTGATTATTCGGCTACGAAAATAATTAGATAAAAGCTACCGAAGTCTATCTCCGTGGCCACCTTCTGAGCGTCCCGCAAACTAGAGCTCCTCGACCTGAGTATATGTACCCCAAGAATACAGACACCATAATACACAACAAAAATAAAGGGGTGAGAATATTCATCATAACATATATTGGGATACATGCATAGTACGTAAATAGGCATAACATCATTGGTCATCATCTGCAACAGATTCACAATTCTTCATCAGGTTATATAACATCTTTCACACATCATCATTACCATAACTCAACAATTTCAAGCACTAAATAAATGCACATAACTTTCACAGTACATCAATATTAACACATCAACATGTATGCTGGGAGATGCAAGTCATTCCTAAGACCTAAATGCATGCCGGTACCGGTATCTACTCACCAAAATTGTATGTTAGAGTTATGTTACTGGACAATACAACACGTCTTCATTCGTCACCAGAATCTTAATAATGATATGATGCATGGATAAAACTCATTAACAACAACATCAAGATTTTATACATCTTACTCATCATTATCGTCACCAGAATTTACATACTTTCCACGTCATTATCGTCACCAAAATATATATATATATATATATATATATATATATATATATATATATATATATATATATATATATATATATATATTACCCATCATTTACATCACCAGAATCTACGTATTTTATCTCATTATTACACCACCAGAATCTACATATTTTACCTCATCTACTGCACCACCAGAATCTAAATCCTTTTCATCATCTATTACACCACCAAAATCTACATCTTTTTCATCACCTATTACACCACTTTAATCTACCTCTTTTTCATCACTCCATACAAAACCCCATATCTCCATTTACATTTCGTCTTAACGACCCTCTCATCGTCTACGATCATTTAAATTCGACTTCTCTATTCTTTATTCATTTTTACACCTTATACATTCCTATTTAACATCCATCTTAAGTTTCTTTAATTACCATGACTATTTTACTCTTCAACTTAACAATATTCCTAAGCTCATTATTGGTTTAAGAAGATTATGTTTAATTTCATCAGTTACTAGGAAGGCACCTACTTCATATCCCCCCTTATCATCGTCTCTTTTCACTTCTTTATCCCATTCATACTTTATACCCTCTTAATCGACTTACCACATTAGACCTTTTAAATACCCCTAGGGATTATTCTCATCATTATCACTCCGACGTGAACTACTTATCTATATCTCTCCAACTTCTCCTTCTACTGCTACTTCACCTTTTTTGGCTCATCTCTAATTCGAGGAGCTTATGTTTATCCTAGTCATTAATATTAAACAACCCACTTGCCCCTCCTCTTATCATTGTCTTTCATTTCCTATTGCCAAGCCATCTTTAACGTCATTAGGTCCTCATAGGCTACTATCGTCGGTTCATGTTTAGGCTTGCTATTATCTTGAGGTAACTACTTCTATTTATGCCTAAACACACTCCCTCGTTTAAATATGTAGTTTAAGGATCCTTAATTTTATTTTACAAGCTAACGGCTTGCTTAAACTAACTATCGCTTTCATAGATGTTTTAGAGTCCACTAAAAAGATTGTGCTGAAATTTCATGAAGAACGCAGCATGACCCATGCATGATGTTTTAATCATAACTCAAGTTCTAGAGATCTAAATGGATTTAAACCAAAAGGAAATAAAATCTGACATCTATATATACAACTTTAATGAAAGGACCTAAGTCCAATTCGGGACAGAGAGGGGTGGAAATGTTGCTTTTCCTAAACCTCGGCAGAGTGCACGACCATGCTGATCCCTATGTGGTAATTTGATCATAATTCAAGTTTTGGATGTCTAAATGAGGTAACTCTAAAGCCAAATGAAAGCTAATATCCACATATACAACTTTCATGAAGATACCTAAGCTCAATTCGGAGCAGAACAGGGTCAAAAAGTTGGTTTTCTTAAGCTTGGAAAGGGTGCACTACTGTGCTCTCTGAGGGCACGACCGTGCGCCCCAAAAACACAAAAAAATGCAAATCCTGGATAGAAACATCACACACGGTCGTGCTCCCTTATGGCACGACTGTGCGTCCCCCATGAATACCCTCTCAATCAAACACTAATTCTTCATTAACCTACCGGATTATCTACTCTTTATAAGGCTAAAAACTCGATTCAAAAACCTAAACTAGTTTTCCCCAATTCTCATCTTTCAACTTTGTCTTTTAATTCGTTCGTCATCTATTCTACACCTCTTGCCTCTATATAATTCTCTTCTTTATCACATCAATCCTCATAGCATATCATTAATCATCAAAACTCTATTTCCTTGTAAATAACAATATATATACGAGCCACATGCATCATCATAAACATAAAAATCAATAATACTCTATTTATCCTCATTAAATCATTAATTATAATTTTCGGGGTGTTACAACTCTCCCCCACTTAAAGAATTTTCATCCTCAAAAATTACGTGAAGGTACAACCCCGTACAAGATTCTCCCGTCTAACTTTCCAGACCTACGATATACTCTCCTTCGACAGGTTATCGCTACCTATTATATTCCTCGCTTGCACACCTTATAACTACCCATTCAAACATCCCTCCTTAACACATACGCATTAGAAGATAAACCTCAATTAATCTATCTATCCCACAAACTTAACCCAATGGTTTAAGTCTAACATTGAACTCTCACCCTACGCATCAAAACAGAGGTGACGACCCTTAACAAAACTCAACTAGTACAACAGACAAGAAAACATCAAACAGTAAAACGTGCATCTTCGAATCACTTACCTGAGCCTAAGACGTCCACTCCACTCAAGGCAAACACCCTTCCCTCAGATTTCTATTTCTTTGGTTTCAAACATTGCGTACTAATATGACCCGGTTCACTACAGTTGTAGCAAACGACAACACTCTTACACTCTGTAGCATGGTGGCCTTGTCCTCCACACCTGAATCATTTCAACTCCTTACTTTTACATTCAGTTGCGCGATGTCCTACAATACCACAGTTAAAACACCTCAGAGGGGCACGAGTATTTCCCCCACTTGTTTCTTTCTCACTTGCATCGTCCTGTTGGAGGTTCTGCTTTCCCTTATCAGTTGGGATATCATACGGCTTACCATGATTTTGATCCCTACCCTTCCTTTCAGTAGCCATCTTGTAGTGAGCAGTCCTCGCCTTACTATCATCTTCATAGATCCGACATTTGGTTACCATTACCAAAAATTGACGGATCTCCTGGTAGCCGATAAACTCCATAATCTCCGGGCGTTGTCCATTCTCAAACTTCAAACACTTGGAACCTTCCCCCCTACTTCATTGTGATGAGGATAGAACCTGGACAGCTCCTCGAACTTCGCCGCATAATCGGCCACCAACATATTTCCGTGCTTCAGCTCAAGGAACTCAATTTCCTTCTTGTTACGAACATCAGTCGGAAAATACTTCCCCAAGAACTCCTCTCTAAAGCCTTCCCAAGTAATTGCAGTGCCTGCAGCCTCTAGCCTCTAACGAGTATTTTCCCACCAGTACTCAGCTTCATTCGCCAGCATATGTGTCGCTAGCCTGACCCTCTGCTCGTTAGTGCTCGCCATCACCCTAAAGATCGTCTCAATTCCTTGCAACCAAACTTATGCGCCCTCGGGGTCATACCTCCCCTTGAAGGTAGGCGGTTTGGTCCTCATGAACCTATCGAGTCAGAGTTCATCAGCTCCTCCTTGTTGATTTTGTTGCCCTTGAAGAGTAGCGTTAGCCTGCGCCAAAGTTTGCGCCATTGCTGTCATAGCGTTAGCTACTGCTTGATCGTTTCTTCCAGCCATTTCTTATATGCATCACCGAAATCAGTCAGTTATTTAAGAGTTAGGCATCTACAGTGTTCACACACATGTCGCCTAATAGGACACATCAACATTATAAATCCTAGGCCAGATGGACCGACCTGCTCTGATACCAACTATGTAACACCCTAATTCCCAACGTCGATTTAATAAATAATGTGAACAAATTTAAACAAATAGGATGTTACACATACTCATCAATCATTCATTCAAATAATAAATAATACGTCACATTTCAGAGCGTGGGAAATACTTAAAAAATATTTCATAAAATAAACAAGTCTGATTCTCAACTGTCATTGTAGAAAATATCATAAAGATTTCAAATGGTTAAACTTCATAAAATAAAACTCAAAGCTTGACCCCAACCCTAGTGTTACAGATCTGAGCACGTGATTATTCGGCTACATAAATAATTATAAAAGCTACGGAAGTCTATCTCCGTCGCCACCTTCTAAGCGTCCCGCAAACTAAAGCTCCTCGACCTGAGTATATGTACCCCAAGAATAAAGACACCATAATACACAACAACAATAAAGGGGTGAGAATATTCGTCATAACATATATTGGGATACATGCATAGTATATAAATAGGCATAACATCATTGGTCATCATCTGCAACATATTCACAATTCTTCATCAGGTTATATAACATCTTTCACACATCATCATTACCATAACTCAACAATTTCAAGCACTGAATAAATGCACATAACATTCACAATACATCAACATTAACACATCAACATGTATGTCCCGATATCCAAGTCATTCTTAAGACCTAAATGCATGTCAGGACCGATATTTACTCACCAAAATTGTATGCCAGAGTTATGTTACTGGACAATACAACACGTCGTCATTCGTCACCAGAATCTTAATAATGATATGATGCATGGATAAAACTCATTAACAACAACATCAAGATTTTATACATCTTACTCATCATTATCGTCACCAGAATTTATACGCCTTACTCATCATCATCGTCACCAAAATTTATATATTTTCCTCGTCATTATCGTCACCAAAATATATATATATATATATATATATATATATATATTTTACTCATCATTTACATCACCGGAATCTACGTACTTTATCTCACTATTACACCACCATAATCTACGTATTTTACCTCATCTACTGCACCACCAGAATCTAAATCATTTTCATCATCTATTACACCATCAAAATCTACATCTTTTTCATCATATATTACACCACTTTAATCTACCTCTTTTTCATCACTCCATACAAAACCCCATATCTCCATTTACATTTCGTCTTAACGACCCTCTCATCGTCTACGATCATTTAAATTCGACTTCTCTATTCTTTATTCATTTTTACACCTTATACATTCCTATCTAACATTCATCTTAAGTTTCTTTAATTACCTTGACTCTTTTACTCTTCGACTTAACAATATTCCTAAGCTCATTATTGGTTTAAGATTATTATGTTTAATTTCATCAGTTATTCGGAAGGCACCTACTTCTTATCCCCCCTTATCATCGTCTTTTTTCACTTCTTTATCCCTTTCATATTTTTTACACTCTTAATAGACTTACCACATTAGACCTTTTAAATACCCCCAAGGGATTATTCTTGTCGTTATCACTCCGCCGTGAACTACTTATCTATATCTCTCCTACTTCTCCTTCTACTGTTACATCACCTTTTTTGGCTCATCTCTAATTCGAGGAGTTGATGTTTATCCTAGTCATATATCTTAAACAACCCGCTTGTCCCTCCTCTTATCATTATATTTCATTTCCTATTGCCAAGCCATCTTTAACGTCATTACGTCCTCATAGGCTACTATCGCCGGTTCATGTTAGGACTTACTATTATCTTGACGTAACTACTTCTATTTATACCTAAACACACTCCCTCATTTAAATATGTAGTTTAAGGATCCTTACTCTTATTTTACATGCTAACGGCTTGCTTAAACTAACTATCGCTTTCATAGATGTTTTAAAGTCCACTAAAAATATTATGCTGAAATTTAATGAAGAACGCAGCATGACCCATGCATGACGTTTTAATCATAACTCAAGTTCTAGAGATCTAAATGGATTTAAACCAAAAGGAAATGAAATCTGGCATCTATATCTACAACTTTCATGTAGGGACCTAAGTCCAATTCGAGACAGAGAGGGGTGGAAATGTTGCTTTTCCTAAACTTGGGCAGAGTGCACCACCGTGCTGACCCCTGTGTGGTAATTTGATCATAAGTCAAGTTGTGGATGTCTAAATGAGGTCACTCCAAAGGCAAATGAAAGCTAACATCCATATCTACAACTTTCATGAAGATACCTAAGCTCAATTCGGAGCATAACATGGTCAAAAAGTTGGTTTGCCTAAGCCTGAAAGGGTGAATGACCGTGCTCTTTGAGGGCACGACCGTGCGCCTCAAAAACACAAAAAAATGCAAATCCTGGACAGAAACATCACGCACGGTCCTGTTCCCCTATGGAATGACCCTGCATCCCCCATGATTACCCTATCATTCAAAAACTAATTCTTCATTTACCTACCGGATTATCTACTCTTTATAAGGCTAAAAACTCGATTCAAAAACCTAAACTAGTTTTCCCCAATTCTCATCTTTCAACTTCGTCTTTTAATTCGTTCGTCATCATTCTCTATGAAGGTGAGAAAAACACACACAAGAAGGGGGGGGGGGGGGGGGGGGTTGAATTGTGTGACTCAAAAAACTTGGTTCTTTTCTTCTCAAAACCTTAAGTCAAGTTCAGAATCTGATATGAATCAGTTCTGAACTATTTTCTCAGAGTTATGCAGCGGTTATAAAAAGTAAATAGAGAAGGAAAGAGAGACACACAGAAATTTATACTGATTCCTTCTCAATGTGAGAAGTAGTCCAGTCCCCTTGTTTTCCAATAAGAGAGTTCCACTATAATCAGCTGATTACAAATGCTCAACCGCAAAGGAAGAGACTTCCAGTTGCTCAACCACCAAGGAAGAGGCTTCTAATGCTCAACCACAAAGGAAGAGGCTTCCAATGCTCAAGACACTAAGTCAAGAGACTTTTGACTCAGACCACAAAGGAATGAGGTTACAATTGCTCAGTATACAGACTGAGACTTAGGGACCAAACTGGTTTACAAATAAATGAGTTTGGGTTGAACACTTGATAAAATATCAGAGGTGTTCTCTTAATACAACACAGGTTAAGACTCTTAACCTTAAGAAATTCTAAGTTACAGAACTAAAGAATTTGTAAGAGATTTTGAACTTGACAGCAAAACAGAGCACAGGTTCAGCAATTTGATTTCAAGAGTCTTAGACAAAATTCTTCTTCAAATCTTCTTCTTTTATAGAAGAAATAGAGTTGTTGAAGATTTGCTTAATTTAAGGAAAGAGCCGTTGCAAGTTGAGCTAGGATAGACTGAAAATGTGTGCTGAGCTTTTTGCAGAAAACAGAGCAGCAACCATTTTTGAACTTGCCTACCTTAAAAGCTGGGGAATGTTTGAGTCAGGGAGACAACTGTTCCATTGGGTTGCTCTGACATATGCAGGCATTAAATGCGCACAGTACCAGTGGCTTTTCATGCCACATCAGCCTTCAGAAGCTTCTGTGTGAACAGTGCATCAGAAGCTGCCTTTGTACGGATCAGAAGCAAGTCTTCAGAAGTTGACTTTTGTTGACTTCTTCAGACGCTGACTTTTGTTGACTTCCTTCAGAAGCTGCCTTCAGACTCAGACTTCAGAAGCTGCCTTCAGACTCAGACTTCAGAAGCTGCCTTCAGACGCAGGCTTCAGACTCTCACTTCAGAAGCACCACTTCAGGAGCACTCTTCAGGAGCACCACTTCAGGACCACTTCAGAAGCACCCAGTTTTCTTTGCAACTTGCTTCTAAGCTTTCCTTTCTTGCTTTAAGCTTGCTCTTCTATAACCATTATCAAATTCTGATCATTTAACACGTGGTTCTGAAATCACTTGAACAAAGCATTAGCAAATAACCAATTTTCTATTTAACACTTTGTTATCATCAAAACCATAAAGAGAGATATGTTTACACATAATGTTTCAACAATCTCCCCCTTAATTCATAAGAGAGTTGTTAAACACATTTTGTTCCAACAATCTCCCCCTTTTTGATGATGACAAACATAAGTATTAAATCAGAAAAATGTTGTTAACTTAATTAACAAGTTAACTGCAGGGTGTGAGGTTTGTAAACTCCCCCTGAGTTTGATCCAAGTTAATTAAGTTCAGATTAAGATCACAAATGTGAAAATTTCAGAATTGTTATTAAGTTTAATTAACAATTTGACTGCAAGATAGGTTTGTAAGCTCCCCCTAGGTCTGACAGTCCTCAAGGTTAGGTTTGTAAGCTCCCCTTGATTCTTATCCATGTTAATTACACTCAACTTTAAACAATCAAGTGAAATTAACACTCAGAATTGTAAATAAGTTGCTGACTTCAGGTTCTGAGGTTTGTAAGCTGTCCCCCTAAG